>ML376257.1:8738-69777 GCA_005239525.1 Nicotiana knightiana | reverse complement strand
GAAAGGAATAATCAAGTGCTCGAGATTTCATTCTTCAAAGCTCAAACACTTAGGGGACTATACAATATGGAATACTAAGACGAAGCAAAGAATACTATCAGAAAGTCAAAAGCTCGAGCCTAAAGACCCATCTACCCAATGAGATAAGTGACACGAGCAAAATCGAAAGAAATCAAAAGAGCCATCCAAATACAAAGACCAATGCAAAAAGAAAAAACCTTTGAACATATTCAGGTTGAAAGGCAAAATGTTAGTCACGAGAAAGAAATGTACATCTTTATACTTATTCAAAACTGTTGTAACAAAAATAGTTAGGGGTAAAAGATCATCATCAATATACTCATTCAAAAAACTGTTCTCAAATAAAACAATTATGGATAAAAGATCTGAACCCTTGTATTTATTCAAGAAACTGTTATCAAATAAAAACAGTTACGAATAAGAAAACATTTCTCTCGTACTTATTAGAAAACTGTTTCCAAAATAGTTGTGGGTAAAAATCCCAATCTTTATAAAAACTGTTACTAGTGAAAAACAGTTATTTCCTTGTATTAATATCGAAAAACTGTTACCTATGAAAAACAGTTACGAAATACAAGAGTATATTAAATCTATAAAACAAAATCAGTTGCAAGCGTGAGTTTTAGACGATAACCAAACACATGTAAAATGTCATGGAAGTTCAAACAAAAAACTTTCCTTGGAAACATTCTTAAACATGTGTAAAATTCCTATCACTCTATTGCATTATCATGAAGTTTAGACGTCTTCCTCATGTCAATTATAAAGGGCCCTCTTCCATAAACTATGCCTATTACAAAAAGGCACACAGTTAATATGACACCGTGTCTATTATAAAAAAGGTACGAGTAGTGTAAAACATCCCACATGCAAAACTCGAAGGCAAAACTAAAACCTCGAAAAATAAAGCATGCAAAAGACTTAAAGAGTGAAACAGAAACTCAACAAAAGTCGAACTAAAATTTATATATTAAAACGACTAAAACTAAGTATTAACTTGTACTTAGCCGTATGATATTTATATTTACATTGTGGTGCCCCTAAGTCGTCATTTGGGGACTTAAAGGAAATCCAAATTTACCCCCGATGGGACTGGGGGTAACCACCAATTGATACAACGAAAAAGAAAAAAAGGGATAAACCATCTAGATCTTTTTAATAAGAGGGGTTGACTTCAGTGGCAGAAGGAGCGGGAGCAACTGAGGATGAAGAGGCATGAGCGGCTAGAATCTCACCATTAGGTGAAGAGAGGTTATGACCTCGTTGAGACTTCTCCATGGCTTCCTTAGTTTTGGCTATTTCAGCACTAAGGTCGAAACCCTCTTGACTCACTTCCATCAATGTGTCGAGGCGAGAATATATATGCCCAACTCACATCGACAGCAACCACCTCTTCCAAATCTTCATAATCTTGTGCCCAGACTTGAAGCTCAGCTCTCGGCAATTCCTTCTTCGCCTCCGTAGCTTCATGAGCGGCCCTTAATGGAACAATCGACTCCTCTAAAGCTTGAGCTTTGTCTAAAGCCCTTCGAAGATCTTCTTGAGTATGAGTGAGTGATTGCACGAGCTCGCCTGAGTATTCTTCCTTCTGCCCCAACAAGTTCTTCAAGTCTCTAATCTCCTCTGAGGCACGGGACAGCTGCTTCGCGAACGAAGACTCCAGAACACTCGTGTCTTTGTCAGCTTGACTGCAAGAAGCCCGCTCCACTGCTAGTTCTGCTGCCATAAGTCTCATCTGCCGCTTCAAGGTACTCCTCTCCTCTTCTAAAGCGTCCATGTCAATCCTTAGGCTATCATACTGTGCTTTCCAATTATCAACTTCTGCCTGCAACTCTCTTGTCTCTTGGTCTGTGTTTGAAATCCTCTTCATAAGCTCCATGCCTATGAGGTTAATCTACAAGAAATAAACCAGTTAGATATGGTAAATTTCATATACGAGAGTGAAAGAGGATAACTTACACCATACCTTCAAAGAAGTATGCACGACCTCATTTTCCCATGTAAGAACACCGTGGCTAGCTAGATTTGCTTTCTCAGCAAGACCTATTAAAGTCTTGAGACACACTTCAGGCTCGCCCGTCTTCTTAAAAAGGTTTCCCTCAGCTGGAACCTCTATTACCACCTGCCACATCTCTGTGCTGGAAGACCCTACTTCCCTAACGGAAGGCATGGAAGCAGGCAGAGATGGAACGACAACAGGCACGGAATGTTGAGGAGCTGGAGAAGCCACGGGCAAAGGAGCAGGCACGGAAAGTTGAAGAGTTGAAGAAGTTACAGGCAAAGCAGCAGCAAAAGTTGAGATAGCCAAAGGAATAGACGAAACAGTTTCTCTCAAAGAAGCATGAAAGACAGCAGCCAAAGGGACGTCGTCATCAGCAAGATCAATACCACCGTGAATAGGGGAATGTGGAACATCATCAAAGACAGGGGGCTCAACCATAGACACGGGAGGCAAGGTTGAAACAGTAGGCTCATCATCTAAAATCATTCGCCTTCTCTGTGGCATGTGCACTAAAACACCCTCTTCTTCTTCTTCTATGGAGCGAGATTCACTAATCTTCCTCTTCGAGGAAGATGAACCAACAATGATTTACTGGGCTTGAGCCAAGGACATTTTCGGGATAGAGGAAGCAGACACCCCACGAGCAGAGAATCCTATTAAAAAGAGAAAAAAGTTAAACGACAAAAGAAAAAAGACTCGAGTAAGGAAACAAGCAAGAACAAAAACTTCACTCAACGTGGGTCTTTACTTGCCAACCATAGCTCCCAGCGAGGTACTTCCAAGATATTTCTTCTGAAGGAGCAACAGATAATAGTTTTTCTACCAATCACGAATACTGGAGACATTCTCAACAGTATTCATGATTGCTGAAAGAAGAAAAATAAACAGACACGGTGTTAAATAAAACATCTCAAGTCAAAACAAGAAAAAGTAAATGTGAGGTAAAGCATATTCACGTGCGCGATTCCACTTCTCAGGGAAGGGAAGATTTTCTTCACCCACTAAACCAACATTGGGTACAGAAACATAACGAAGGTACCAACCCCTATCCTTATCGTCTCCAGGGGTTACTAACACTCTTTTGGTTCTAACAGTCAGAGTAAAAACCCCTTCACGAAATAAGGTAGGAGAGTAGAGGTGAATAAGATGGTTGAAGGTAAAAGGAACCGAGGCTAAAGAAGCCAAACTCCTAAGGCATGCGACAACTCGCCACACAAGCGGGCCGACCTGTCCTAAGTAGATATTGAAAAAACGTCAAAACTCAATTATAACTGGGTCAATGGGGGGTCTAAACCCTAAAGTGAAAGGATACGTATAAACAAAAGAATACTCCATCTTGTAAGACTTTATTCTTTGATTGCTATTCGGAATTTAGACAGGAAAGTCAGATTTCCAGAAGCACTCCCTTCGAACAAGGGAAATCTGACCCTCAGTTATAAGGGTTGGATATCTTTCTACACTATCAAGAGAAGAAGCTTGATCTACAAGAACTTGACTATCCCTAGCAAAAACAAACTCAGCAGGGAAAATTTCATCGACTCCTGGTTCACGAAGGCGTTCGCCTATACCCCTAGAGAAAGATCGAGAAACCCTAAATTTGGGGGAAATTGGAGATCTAGTGGAAGGGGGAGGTACTATCTGAGAAGAATAAGAGCCCCTCGAAGGAGTGGATCCTAGACTTCTAAGTCTACCACCCCTCCGACTCCTAGTCGGAGCAGAAGATGGCGCTAAGCTTTCAATGTCTATTACTCTTTGAGGTTGGTTTGAAGAAGACATGTTTACAAAGGCAAAGGAGAAAGGTCTTTACAGAAAACGAAATTAGAAAAGTGTTTCGTGGAAGCAAAGAAAGGAAAACATGTATTTATACTTGAAGACAACCGTCAAACAAGATGAAAAGTCATAATTGAAGATGTCACTTCAAGACTGGCACAGCCGCAAAAAGCCCTAAAATGTGCTGAGTAAATGCAGAACCAATCCAAAAAGCACACGTGGTATGAGCATTAAATGGAAGTGAAAAATGACGTCTATGGCAGAGAAGGATACAACGATTCAAGGAAAAGCGGCGGCAAAATATTCCCGCCATAAATGAATATGCACTTACCAAATATTAATCGTTAAATATATGGTAATTGGGGGGACTATCTGTATTGGTAAAAAAGAGTTTCACACGTAAGCCAACTTTTGACAACTCAGCCAGTCACGTGGACACAGGAAAACACGACAGCTGGACGTAACTCTTTTAAGAGGTATGGTACAAAGAGGCACGGTTCAGTAAACCCACAAACTTATCAGCCACGGGAAATTCAACTTGATCAAAACGGGAGAGAGGCATGATCAGAATGAATCTAGACAAAGCTACGGGCAGATTCTAGGACCCACAATTGATTACTCGAACGTTATGTAACTGAACCCCTATTACCGTTATCCTTTGTAACGCCTCATTAATGTCATAATTAGTCATTAATGAGTAACCATAGCAGGAGTCGTACGTTATAAAAATCTCCTATATAAGGGAGGGGAATACAGCTTGTAAAAGCATCTGATTCTCGAATACAATCAACTTCGATCTTTTATTTCTGTAATATTGTCTATTATTCATTTTTTCCATTATCTTTATTATCAGTAACCCGTATTCATCTTAAAAATAAGCTTTAGCCAAAGGGTATAATTCTTTGGTTAAACAATTGCTCCTTGTTGCGGCGTGCAACCCGCTCCCACCTGTCCACCCTTATTGCTCCTCCCTAAATATATCACCCTGAATTACTCCTGTTGCAACGTGCAACCCGATCCCACCTGTCCACCCTTATCACTCCTTGTTGCGGTGTGCAACCCGCTCCTACCAGACATCTCATATTAATTTATTCATAAATTTCATAATTTAGGCCAAGCCTTTCACAATATTTTTGTCTCAACAATTATAAAGAAGAAACTGTATTTTTCTCATAACTTCATCAATATCCTCTCAACCATGAAACCAATAAGAACATAAATATGTATATATATCTCGTAAAAATAATGCCAAACCTATCAACCGTTTTGTACCACCAAGGAACCAGCTAAAACAACCAATACTCTTTCCAAAATAACCACACCAATATTTAACAACAAAATAACAAGACCAAGTAGTCATAGAAACAATAATGAACATAGAATAATTAAGACAAGAACCAATTAAGTTGGGAACAGGAAAAGGATCATGTTCAACAGGCAATTTTGTGGTGCATAGATACTCGTCACCTCACCTATACACCACACACATGCATTTCATATAGCAAACAAGTGAGGATTCCTATTCCTTCAAGTCAAAGTTAGACCAAACACTTACCTCAATTTCGTAGGCCACTCAATGCTCAATTATAGCTTTTCCTTTAGAATCTTGCTCTAACTTGCTCGAATCTAATCATAATTAACTCAATATCATCAATTAATGCTAAAGGAAATAACTTTATTGAAAAAACATAATTTTTCCTAAGTTTTCTCAAAAAAGTAAAAACGCGACGCCGGGCATGCTTGGTCTAAACTCGGGGTTCGGACCAATTTACATTCACCCATTCACCCATGAACCCAAATATGCAATTAGTTTCAAAATCCGAACTCAATTCGAGGTAAAAATTTGATTTTTATAAAATTCCCTAATTCTACCCAAACCCTCAATTTTTACCATGAAAATTCTTAGTTTTTTATTTAAAAGTGATGAAAAAAAACAAGGAATTGAAAGAGTGAAGTTTAGAATTGATTACCTATGACTTGGAGATAATATTTGGTGAAGAAAATCGTTCCTAGGGCTGTGGGGTTCGAAAATATGAAGAAGAAAGGGTTCTTCCCATTTTTACACTGTATTTATACTACTGGGCATTAAGGCTATGCGTTCGCATGGGAGGGGCTGCGTTCGCGTAAGGCCTAGGCCTGATGGCCTATGCGTTCGCACCTTCTGGGCCACGTTCGCATAGAGGAGATCCAGGTCCCCTCCCCCATGCCCACTAATTCTACGCGTTCGCATCTGGGGGGGTGCGTTCGCATAGAACAAAACGACCCCTCTGCATTTTTACCCTATGCGTTCGCGTTCAAAGGGGTGCGAACGCGATGCACAAAAGTGCTATGCACTGATAGCAGAAAAATCAGAAATCTTTCATGCATAAAAACATCTCGTGGCCTATCCGAAACTCACCCGAGCCCTCGGGGCTCTAAACAAAACATGCACGGAAGTCTAGAAACATCATACAGACTTGCTCGTGCGATCAAGTCGTGAAAATAACATGTAAAACTATGAATTAAACCTCAAAACTCATCATTTTCATTAAGAACTCTTATAGTTCATAACTTTTCAACCGGATGTCCGAATCACGTCAAACGAACTCCGTTTTTCACCAAATTTCACAGTTACCCTTTAAATATCATATCAAGCCTGTACCAGGCTCTGGAACCAGAATACGGGCCCGATACCAATTATTTCAAAAATTAATTCTTTTCTTTATTTCATTAATATTTCAGCAAAAACAATTTCTTTCAAAAATTGATTTCTAAAGCTTGGGACCTCGAAATTCATTTCCGGGCATACGCCGAGTCCCATATTTTACTGCGTACCTCCCGAGATTGTTGGAACACAGATCTAGGTCCGGTTACTCAAAATGTTGACCAAAGTCAACTATAATCAAATTTAAATTTTAGAAATCACTATTTCTCATATTTTCACATGAAAGCTTTCTTGTTTCATGCCCGGACTGCGCACACAAATCGAGGTACTTAAATTAGTCTTTTTATGAATCTTAAGCATGTAACGGAGTCTAAATTTATAAAATGACCCCTTGGGTCATCAGAATCTCCACCTCTAAAACAAACATTCCTTCTCAAACGGACATAGAAAATTACTTGAATTGGCAAACAAGTGTGGATATCTACTCTGCATGTCCGACTCGGACTCCCAAGTAGTTGCCTCAACGGGCTGGCCTCTCCACTTCACTCGAACTGAAGGATAAATCTTAGATCTCAACTGACGAACCTGCCAGTCTAAAATGGCTACCGGCTCCTCCTTATAACAAGTCTTTGTCCAATTGGACAGAGCTGGAATCTAACACGTGGGAGGGGTCACCATGATATTTTCGGAGCATAGACACGTGGAATGCCAGATGAACTGAGGATAACCCTGGAGGCAATGCAAGTCTATAAGCTACCTCCCCCACTCTATCAAGAATCTCAAATGGCCCGATATACCTAGGGCTCAACTTACCCTTCTTCTCAAATCTCATAACACCCTTCATGGGCGACACACGAAGAATTACTCTCTCTCCAACCATGAATGCCACATTATGAACCTTACGATCTGCATAACTCTTTTGCCTAGATTGAGCTGCACGAAGTCGCTCTTGAATAATCTTGAACTTATCTAAGGCCTCCTGAACTAAGTCTGTACCCAACAACCGAGCCTCTCCTGGATCAAACCATCCAACTGGAGATCTATACCGTCTACCATATAACGCCTCATAAGGAGCCATCTGAATTCTCGAATGATAACTATTATTATAAGCAAACTCCGCTAACAGCAGGAACTGATCCCACGAACCTCCAAAGTCAATAACACAAGCGCGGAGCATATCCTCCAATATCTGAATGGTACGCTCAGACTTCCCGTCAGTCTGAGGGTGAAATTTTGTACTCAAATCCACTCGGGTATCCAACTCACGTTGAACTTCCCTCCAAAAGTACGAAGTAAACTACGTACCCCGATCAGAAATGAAAGACACGGGCACACCATGAAAGCGAACAATCTTCCAGATACATAACTGAGCCAACCGCTCTGAAGTATAACTACTTGCCACAATAATGAATTGTGCTGATTTAGTCACACTGTCTACAATAACCCAAACTGCGTCAAATTTCCTTTGAGCCCGTGGGAGCCCAACAACAAAGTCTATAGAGATACGCTCCCACTTCCACTCAGGAATCTCTATCTCTTGAAGCGAACCGCCAGGTCTCTGATGCTCATACTTTACCTGCTGACAGTTTAAGCAACGAGCCACATACGCAACAATGTCCTTCTACATTCTGCTCCACCAATAATGTTGCATCAAGTCTTGGTACATTTTGGCTGCACCTGGATGAATCGAATACTTGGAACTGTGAGCCTCCTCAAGGATCAAGTTACGAAGGCAATCAACATTAGGAACACATAAACGACCCTGCTTCCTCAAAACACCATCATCTCCAACTGTAACCTGCTTGGCATCACCGTGTGGAACTGTGTCCCTAAGGACCGCCAAATGTGGGTCATCATCCTGCCGCTCCCGGATACGGTCCATTAGATAAGACCGAGCGACTGTACAAGCTAGAACACTGCTGGGTGAAATATCCAACCTCACAAACTGATTAGCCAACGTCTGAATGTATGAAGCCAATGGTCTCTCACCAACTGGAATATATGCAAGGCTGCCCATACTCACCGCCTTACTACTCAATGCATCGGCCACCACATTGGCCTTCCCTGGGTGATACAATATGGTGACATCATAATCTTTTAGTAAATCTAACCATCTCTGCTGCCTCAAATTTAGATCTTTCTTCTTGAATAAGTACTGGAGACTACGATGGTCAGTTAAACCCTCACACGGTATGCCATGAAGATAGTGCCTCCAAATTTTCAATGCATGAACAGTAGCTGCCAACTTTAAGTCATCAACGGGATAATTCTTCTCATGGACCTTCAGCTGTCGAGACGCATACGCAATCACCCTGCCATCCTGCATCAACACTGCTCCAAGGCCAACTCGGGACGCATCATAATATATCGTGAAAGAACCTGAATCTGATGGTAACATCAAAATCGATGCTGAAGTCAAGGTTGTCTTAAGCTTCTGAAAGCTTGCCTCGCACTCATCTGACCATTTAAATGGGGCACCTTTCTGAGTCAATTTAGTCATTGGGGCTGCTATGGACGAGAACCCCTCCACAAAACGATGGTAGTAACCTACCAAACCCAAGAAACTCCTAATCTCCATAGCTGTAGTGGGTCTAGGACAGTTTGTGACTGCCTCTATATTCTTAGGATCAACCTAAATACCCTCCGCTGATACAATATGACCCCAAAAGGCTATTGAATCTAACCAGAACTCACATTTTGAAAACTTGGCATACAACTGATTATCTCTCAAAGTCTGGAGTGCTATAAGTAGATGTTGCTCATGCTCTTCCCGACTGCGGGAGTATATAAGAATTTCATCAATGAAAACGATCACGAAAGAGTCCAGATGGGGCTTGAAAACCCGATTCATTAAGTCCATAAAGGCTGCTGGAGCATTAGTCAGCCCAAAGACATAACAAAAAATTCATAATGCCCATACCTCGTCCGAAAGGCTGTATTACGAATATAAGACGCCCTAATCTTCAGTTGATGATAGCCTGGCCTCAAGTCAATTTTCGAAAATATTCTAGCACCCTGAAGCTGATCAAATAGGTCATCAATTCTCGGCAACGGATATTTATTCTTGATAGTAACTTTGTTCAGCTGCCAGTAATCTATACACATTCTCATCGACCCATTTTTATTCTTTACAAACAAAATCGGTGCACCCCAAAGACTAGACATTGGTCTTATGAAGCCCTTATCTAGCAAGTCTTGCAACTGTTCTTTATATTCTTTCAATTCTGGTGGGGCCATCCGATATGGAGGAATAGAAATGGGCTGAGTGCCCGGAGCCACATTAATACAGAAATCAATATCCCTGTCAGGTGGCACCCCCGACAGGTCTGCAGGGAATACCTCAGGAAACTTACACACGATAGGAACTGACTCTATAGAAGAAACCTCAGCATCGGAATCACGAATATGAGGCAAATACCATTTCTCCACCATGCGGCGATCCTTAGCATATGAAATCATCCGGCTGGGAGAATGACAAGGAGTCCCTTTTCCATTCTAATCGAGGCAACCCCGACAATGCTAAAGTAATTGTCTTGGCGTGACAGTCTAAGATGGCATAATAGGGCGACAACCAATCCATGCCCAATATAACATCAAAGTCAACCATGTCTAGAAGTAAAAGATCCACACTAGTTTCAAGACTTTCCATGACTACCACACACGAACGGTATACTCGATCTACCACGACAGCATCCCCCACTAGTGTAGACACATAAACAGGAACACTCAAGGGATTACGGGGCACATTCAAATACAAGGAAAAATAGGATGAGACTTACGAGTAAGTAGACCCCGGATCAAACAAAACTAAAGCAGCTCTATCACAAACTGAGATGATACATGTAATAACAGCGTCGGAGGACTCTGCCTCAGGCCTGGCTGGAAATGCATATAGTCGAGGCTGGGCCCCACCACTCTGAACTGCGTCACCAGGAGAACCCGTGACAGGTATTCCTCCACCTCTAACGGGCTGGGCACCACCTCTAGCAGGCTGGCCTCCACCTCTAGCATGCTGACCTCCACCTCTAACATTCTGACCTCTACTTCTGACCACCTGACCCCTACCCATGGCTGGCTGGGCAGGTGGTGCCGGAACTATGGCACGAGAATTATGGTACTGAGGCTGATTACTCCAGAATTTCAGACAAGATCTCTGAATGTGTCCATACTCGCCACACTCATAACAACCATCCTGATACTGAGGCTGACCCTGGCGAACCAGTTGACCACGATAATAACTCTGAAGAGGAGGTGCTCTGATCGGGTCTGACTGATTAGGATAAGGCAAGTAAGAGTCACGACCTCCTAAAGCACCATGGGACGTCTGAAGTGCTGAATTAAATGGCCTGGAAGAATGGCCTCTACCCTGAGTATCTCCACCCCCAGACGAGGCACCGTTGAACCTACTGGAATGGCGAGATCTCTTGTCTGAACCATGACCTCCCATTCCAAGAACTGAATCAACCCTCCTAGATATATTAGTTGCATCCTGAAGAGAAATCTAAGTCCCTGTCTCCTTGGCCATTTGCAACCTGATGGGCTGAGCAAGACCATCAATAAACCGTGTTACCCTCTCCCTCTCTGTGGGCAATAAAAGAATGGAATGTCTAGCCAAATCCACGAAACGAGTCTCATACTGGGTCACTTTCATGCTGCCCTGCCGAAGTTGCTCAAACTGACGACGCTTATCCTCTTGAGTAGTAATAGGCAAGAACTTCTCTAAAAAGCGATGAGAGAACTGATCTCAAGTCAGAGCAGGTGATCCAACTAGTCTAGTCAACAGAAAGTCCCTCCACCATTTCCTGGCTGAACCAGTCATCTAAAAAGCAACAAAATCGACCCCATTGGTCTCCAAAATACCCATATTTTGCAACACCTCATGACAACTATCCATATATTCCTGAGGGTCTCTGAAGTAGCACCACTGAAGTGGGCCGGAAATAACTTAATGAACATGTCCAACCTCCATAAAGCATCGGTAGACATAGTTGCCCTATTAACGGGCGGCACTGCTGCAACTGGTTGAATTACCCTAACGGGATTGGCTATTGGGGTCTGAACCTGAGGAGTAGTCTGGACTGGAGTGTGGGTAGCAGGAGTCTAGACCTCACCTCCAGCCTGAGATACGGTTGCTGTAATAGGGAATGTGCCCATTTGGGCCACACTCTCCATCAAGCCCACTAAACGAACCAAAGCATCCTGAAGGACCGGGGCAGCAATAAACCCCTGGGGACCTGAGTTGGTCCCCCTGGAACAGTCTGAGCCGGAACCCCCTCATCAATCTCAATCTGGGGTTCCGCAACTGGGGCTACTGCCTGAGAAATAGGTTGAGTCCTGCCCCTGCCTCTGCCTCTGCCCTTAGTAGGAGTTTCTGCTGCTGGAGGAATGAATGCGAGTCAGCGGAAGATGAAGCACGTGTTCTCGCCATATGCGAGAGAATAGAAGAATCTAATAAGTAGTTGGGATACAAGAATCGCACGATAGAGTAGAAATAAAAATGGAGTTGTTTCCTAACTCAATAGCCTCCGAAAGATAAGTACATACGTCTCCGTACCGATCCTTCAGAATCTACTAAGCTTGTTCGTGAACTGTTAGACCTAAGCAACCTAGTGCTCGGATACCAACTTGTCACAACCCAAATTCCCAACCTTAGGGATCGTGATGGCGCCTAACACCACACTTGCTAGACAGGCCAATGTTAGAGTTCACTTAACTATTTCCTTTAATTAACCATTTAAACAGGATAAAACAATTTTTAAATTAATAATTAATCTAGTTCTTTAAATAAATAATTCACATGTTGAGATAATAAACAATTAACTAAACCGAGCCATGAAATAATTATATAGATAAATGCAAAAACTACCCCAAAGTCTGGTGTCACAATTCACGAACTACTAAAGAATACTATAGATACTTGGCTGAAAGAAATAATGTAATTGTTCTAAATATAATAAAACAACGTTTATGAAAATAGGAGAAGACTCTCGGGATCTGCGAACGCCGGCAGATATACCTCGTGTCTCCGAATAAATGGATAGCCGCTCTAATTATCTCTATTGTTGGCTGGTACCTGGATCTGCACAAAAGAGTGCAGAGTGTAGTATCAGTACAACCGACCCCATATACTGAGTAAGTGCCGATCCTAACCTCGACGAATTAGTGACGAGGCTACGACAGGGCTTTAGAAATATAACCTGTGGCAATAATATATGAAGCAAGAAGGAAATATAAACAAATAATTAAGTACTACACCAACAATAAAATAACTTAGCTGCCTTTTTCCAGGTCTCATCTACAACCAATTCTCCAATAATTTCCAAGTTTCCAAACTTTAACTTTAAATAACAGTTGTGCCGAAAATATGAAGAATAGTAAAATAAACATTTAAGCCTTTCCAATCTTTATTTTCTTTTAAATTCAATAAAAATATAAATGTGCTCCCTTATTGATCTTTGTTTCAGCCTGCAACCCGCTCCTACCTGTCTACCCTTATTGCTCCTCCCTAAATATATCACCCTGAATTACTCCTATTGCGGCGTGCAACCCGATCCCACCTGTCCACCCTTATCACTCCTTGTTGCGGCGTGCAACCCGCTCCCACCAGACATCTCATATCAATTTATTCATAAATTTCAAAATTTAGGCCAAGCCTTTCACACTATTTTTGTCTCAACAATTATAAATAAGAAACTATATTTTTCTCATAACTTCATCAATATCCTCTCAACCATGAAACCAATAAGAACATAAATATGTATATATATCTCGTAAAATAATGCCAAACGTCTCAACCGTTTTGTACCACAAGGGAACCAGCTAAAACAACCAATACTCTTTTCAAAATAACCACAATAATATTTAACAACAAAATAACAAGACCAAGTAGTCATAGAAACAATAATAAACACAGAACAACTAAGACAAGAATCAATTAAGTTGGGAACGAGAAAGGGATCACGTTCAATAGGAAATTTGGTGGTGCATAGATACTCGTCACCTCACCTATACACCACACACATGCATTTCATATAGCAAACAAGTGAGGATTCCTATTCCTTCAAGTAAAAGTTAGACCAAACATTTACCTCAATTTCGTAGGCCACTCACTGCTCCATTATAGCTTTTTCCTTAGAATATTGCTCTAACTTGCTCGAATCTATTCATAATTAACTCAATATCATCAATTAATGCTAAAGGAACTAACTTTATTGAAAAACATAATTTTTCCTAAGTTTTCTCAAAAAAAGTAAAAACCTTATCCCGGGCCCGCTTGGTCTAAACTCGGGGTTCGGACCAATTTACGTTCACCCATTCACCCACAAACCTAAATATACAATTAGTTTCGAAATCCGACCTCAATTCGAGATAAAAATTCGATTTTTACAAAATTCTCTAATTCTACCCAAACCCTCAATTTTTACCATGAAAATTCTTAGTTTTTGATTTAAAAGTGATGAAAAACAACAAGGAATTGATTACCTATGACTTTGGGATGATATTTGATGAAGAAAATCGTTCCTAGGGCTGTGGAGTTCGAAAATATGAAGAAAAAAGGGTTCTGCCAGTTTTTACACTATATTATACTACTGGGATTGAGGCTATGCGCTCGCATGGGAGGGGCTGCGTTCGTGTAGAGGCCTGGCCTGATGGCCTATGCGTTCGCACCTTCTGGGTCGCGTTCACATAGAGGAGATCGAGGTCCCCTCTTCCAGGCCCTCTAATTCTATGCATCTGCATCTAGGGGGTGCGTTCGCATAGAACAAAACAACCCCTCAACATTTTTACCCTATGCGTTCGCGTTCAAAGGGGTGCGAACGCAATGCACAAAAGTGTTGTGCACTGGCAGCAGAAAAACCAGCAATCTTTCATGTGTAAAAACAACCCCTGGCCTATCCAAAACTCACCCGAGCCCTCGGGGCTCTAAACAAAACATGCACGCAAGTCTAAAAATATCATACGGACTTGCTCGTGCGATCAAGTCGTGAAAATAACATGTAAAACTATGAATTAAACCTCAAAACTAATCATTTCATTAAGAACTCTTATAGTTCATAACTTTTCAACAAGATGTCCGAATCACGTCAAACGAACTCCATTTTTCACCAAATTTAACAGTTAACCGTTAAACATCATATCAAACATGTACGGGGCTCCAGCACTATAATACGGGCCCGATACCAATGATTTTAAACATTAATTCTTTTGTTTATTTCATTAATATTTCAGCAAAATAATTTCTTTCAAAAATTGATTTCTAAAGCTTGGGACCTCGGAATTCATTTCTGGGCATACGCCCGAGTCCCATATTTTACTGCGGACCTCCTCGGATTGTCGGAACACAAATCCGGGTCCGTTTACTCAAAATGTTGACCAAACT
Organism: Nicotiana knightiana; assembly: GCA_005239525.1. Lineage (NCBI taxonomy): Eukaryota > Viridiplantae > Streptophyta > Magnoliopsida > Solanales > Solanaceae > Nicotiana > Nicotiana knightiana. The sequence goes on along the minus strand of ML376257.1, from coordinate 54,960 downwards.
ATAATCAAATTTAAATTCTAGAAATCACTATTTCTCATATTTTCACATGAAAGCTTTTCGGTTTCACGCTCGCACTGTGCACGAAAATTGAGGTATTTAAAATTAGTCTTTTTATGGCTATTATGCATAGAACGGAGTCTAAATTTATAAAATGACCCCTTGGGTCATCACAAGTGTGGACCATGTTCTTCGGTCGCACAAATTGTGTGCGACCCGCACTTCTGCTTCAAGTACTTCAGGGTTTCTTCATCATTTATGTGGCCGTAGAGGGAATTCTCCTGTCCACACTTTCTTTTGCGGCCATAAGAATTCTTCTGCGGACCGCACTTCTTTATGTTGTACCCCTTCTAGCCTTGTGAGTCGGAACACTACTTTTTAAGTCGGATTATTTCATAAGAGCCTAAATTTCCACCATTCCTGCATTTTGCAAATTTTCATTAGTTTTGGGAACATAAATAAACACTTTTAGACTAAATGAAAGTAAAAAGATACTAATAAGTGGTCAAAGTCCACAATTATCATATTCCCGGTCACTCTCACCCTGAAACAAACTTAAGTTGTCTGTCACAAACTCTCACTCATTACTCACAATCACTCAATATTGTACGGTACCTGCGCTCACTACTAGTATGTTAGAATTCGACGGAGCGGATCCCAACCAAGCGCTAATATAAGCCAACATGCTCTGCTGGGGCAGATTCTTCTTTCATTGCACACTTCTTAAGATAATCCTACGGCTCCAACTCCTCAGAACCTAAGTAAACATTTAATGTATGTTAATCGAACCTCACTTTGAGGTTGCGTACTTTGGTCACTTTGTGCCCTTCTTGGTGGGAGCAACATTAGCGTAGAATTCTCGAACGAGGTATTTCTTAGCATCCTCAACTCTCTTAGTAAACCAAATCCAACCCTTTCTTGCTCTGAACTGCCTCAAGATCGCCGAGTTGTATTTCTCCAAATTTTTTTATAAGAACTATCTCTCAAGTGTTAAAGATCTCACTGGCCACCACATACGAAAATTAGTGAGGCGGCCAAGTTGACAAACCTATCCCATATATCTCCTTCTTGTTTGATCTCTCCAAAACTGTAGATGTACCATCTTCCCCTCTACCATCATCAGGGATATCCTGTACAGGTTATGCCTAAGTGTCGGGTGTAGTTGCTGGCTCAAAGGTCTTGATAAGGCTCTCTGACCCCTCGGAGGTGTTATGAGATGAAAAGGACTCATCCCTAAGCTGATATCTCCCATGTGGCCTCCACTGTATGGCTGGACGCTCCTCAGGAACAGAGGCTGAGTTGCCCTCTGATACTTCCCTAGACGGGACATAGCAACTCGACTCATAAAGGTCTGCACCTCTCCCTCTTCCTGTTATGGCTTTCTTTTTTATGGTCTTAGGCTAGCCAAGGGGAAAGGTACCTCTACCTCGACCCCTAGAAGATTCACCTTTTCCTTTGTAGTGTCGCCTCAGCCTCGTGATTGTGCCATTGTATGTATCAAAGCAAAGAAGATTGTTAGTTGTAACTCATCATTCAGCACATTCAGGACTTAAGTAGTCAAGGGAAGAACATGGACACATGGTGGGGTTTTGATCAAAACACAGGGTTGCAGGTAATAGGTTATATGGTCAACACATTTTTTGATGTGCGGCCGTAGAAAGGAACTACGGTCCGTAGAATTTTTTTGTGCGGCCATAGGAAGGAAGTGTGGTCTGCACAATTTGCAAATATAGCCGCACTTTAGACTCTCTATGTTCAGAGTCTCTCAAGATAGTGCGATGGTCGATCTTCGGTCCACACATTTTAAATTGCGGCTACAAATCCCTTGCTTCACAAAGTTGCCCAGGTTTCCTAATCTGCAGTCTGCACAAATTTAAGTGCGGTCGTATATTTCAAAAAGTACGAACAATCATATTCTTTTCTACTTAGATGTTTCAATTTCTTGCACAAATAGACATGGAAACATGGTAAAACCATGAAATTTCACTAACCCAATCCCATTAGAGACATGTATTATGATTAACCAGTTTAGATCTACCCCACATTGACACATGGATGAACACTAACAACAGTGGCCTAAAAAGAAATTGAAATTCTTAAAATTAAAACAAAACAAAAATTTAACAGGAATTGAAGCATACCATATAGAGTAAATGCAATGGGTGAATAATCACAGGTAGTTATGTGTGGGGACAGTAAAAATCTTTGAAAAAAATCAATAGAGAAATAGTGTTTGTTCAGAGAGAAAAGTATAAAATAATCTCTATTCTCCTATTTATACCAAGCGAGTGGAAGGGAAAAAGAGTCGAGTGTTGGCGCACATTTTCATGTGCGGTCCACACTCTGTCACCTGGGGTAAAAGTCTCTGATCTCAATGTGCGGTCCACACATTTTCAGGTGTGGCCGCAGATTTCATGTGCAGCTAAAACTTCAGAGAGTTAACATTTTGACACTTTTTCAATATTCTAAATGTGCGGACGCGATTCCCTTCTGCTATGGCACACATAATTGTGCGGTCCGCAGATCATTCAAACACTTAGCTAGATTTTTGTTCACTTTTCTTGCAAGTCACACTCATCCATGTAGTACACTTCAAATCAAGTTATAACACAAATAACACCTAACTATAAAAGAAAAAGGAAAAGAACATGGGTTACCTCCCAATAAGCGCCTGATTTAACGTCGAGGCACGACGCAAAATACCCTCAAGTGAAGTGAATGACAACCACCATGTGGCTATCTCTAACCTTTCCAAAATAGTGCTTTACCTAGTGACTATTGACTCAGAATACTTCATTGTTTTTGTTCTTCAAGTCCAATGCACCAAAAGGTATCATACCAATAATTTCAACCACTTCACTTGGATTTTAGCTTACCGGGAAACATTCTCAACCTTGAGTTAAACAACAATACAAGAGCTCTTAGTTTCAAATGTATTTGTCATGAAGATAATTCATATTTTCTTTATACAAGGACGAACTCGCATATGCATGGTACCGGAACTCATCCAATTCATTCAGATATGAAACCATCAAGATAGAGGCTACATCCTAATCAAGATTCAACTTCTTTAGAGCCCACATTTCCTTGTGCTCTAATTCCACCAGAAGATGACAAGCATTTCTGAACACCAACTGGTATAGTGACATTCCGATAGGTGTTTTGTAAGTCGTCTGATAAGACTATCATGCGTCATCAAGCTTCCTTGACCAATCCGTCTGATTAGCATTCACCATTTTAGACAAGATACTCTTTATCTACTGGGTGATAGGGAGTCATGACTTTGTGAGTGACACCATACTTGCTAAGTGAAGTGGCAAAAGCTTTGGCGCAAATGTGTGACCCTACATTGCTTATGATTGAACGTTGAGTGCCAAACCTTGTGAAAATATTCTTCTTCAAGAAATATATGACACTCTTCACCACATTGTTGGGGTAAAGCGACAGCCTCAGCCCATTTGGACACATAATCCGTCGCGGCCAAGATATAGGTTCTTCCACAAGAACTCACAAAAGGGCTTGTGAAGTTAGTACCCCAAACATCGAAATATCAATCTCCAAGATGGTTGTGAGAGACATTTTGCTTTTCATTGAGATTCCTCCGGCTCGTTGACATTCATCACATCTTTTCACCAACTCGCTAACATCCTAGTAAAGAGTAGGCCAATAGAAACCACAACTAAGCACTTTGGCGGTCTTTCTTTCTCCACCATGATGACAACCATATGGAGAATAATGACAAGACCCATGAATATCACATTGCTCTTCTTCCGATACAAACCTCCTAATCACCTCATCCGTACAAATCCAGAAAAAGGTATGGTTCATCCCAATAATAATATTGACAATCCTTTTTGAGATTCTTCCTTTGGCTTGAAGAGAACTCATCCGCAATGATTCCATACACAAGGAAATTTTCTAAGTCCGGGCACCATGGCATATCATTCATTGAAATTGCCAAAATATGCTCATAGAGGAAGCAATCATTGATTTCAAGGCCATCATGCGTCCTCCCCTCCTCCTCAAAACAAGACAAGTGGTCTGCCACTTGGTTTTCACTAACTTTCATATCTTGGATGTCAATATCAAATTCTTGTAACAAGAGTACCCATCTCATCAACCGATCTTTGGAGATCCTTTTTACTCATAAGATAACAAAGTGTTGCATGATCCGTGTGGACAATAACCTTTGCACCCATCAAGTATGGGCAGAACTTCTCAATTACAAACATAATATCAAAGAGCTCTTTCTCCGTAATGGTATAGTTGGCTTGGTCACTATTCATGGTCTTACTGGCATAGTAGACCCGATGGAAAATCTTGTTGATCCATTACCCCAAAACAGCCCCAACCACTACGTCACTTTCATCACATGTGAATTCAAAAGGCACACTCCAATTTGGAGCGATGATGGTGGGAATAGTTGTTAACTTGAGATTCAACAATTCAAAAGCTCTCATGCAATCATCATTGAAAGTAAACTTTGCATATTTCTCGAGAAGCTTGCACAATGGGTTCACCAGTTTATAAAGCGCCGGTAAAAACCCGCATGGCCTAAGAAACTCCGCAAACCCTTCACCGAAGTTGGGAGTGGAAGCTTAGAAATCACCTCAATCTTGGCCTTTTTAACTTCGATTACATTCTTGAGATTTTATTGCCAATGACTATACCTTCCTCAACCATGAAATGGCATTTCACCCAATTTAGTACCAAATTGGTTTGTTCACATCTAGCCAACACTTTGTCCAAATTTGCAAGACAATCATCAAAAGAATCCCCAACCACCGAGAAGTCATCCATGAAAACTTCAAGGTAGTCCTCCACCATGTATGTGAAAATATCCATCATACACCATTGAAAAGTCGCTGATGGATTGCACAAACCAAATGGCATCCTCTTGAAAGAAAAATTAGCATAGGGACATGTAAAGGTTGTTTTCTCTTGATATTATGGAGCAATAAGAATTTGGTTGTAGCCCGAGTACCCATCAAGAAAATAATAGAAAGCGCGGCTGGCTAATCTATCGAACATTTGATCTAAGAAAGGAAGTGGAAAGTGATCCTTCCTTGTGACTTTGTTGAGCTTGCGATAATCCATACACACCCTCCAACCGGTTGTTGTTCTTGTAGGAATTAAGTCATTCTTGTCATTGGTGACCACCGTCATGCCCCCCTTCTTTGGGACACATTGAACCGGAGAAGTCCATGAACTATCATAGATGGGGTAGACAACCCCGATATCCAACCACTTGATAATCTCCTTCTTCACAACTTCTTGCATAACCTCATTGAGTCTTCTTTGAAGTTCAATATATGGTTTAGCGTCATCCTCCAACTTGATCTTATGCATGAAAAAGACGGGGCTTATACCCCGAATACCCCCCAAGGTCCACCCAATAGCCTTCTTCCTCTTTTGTAGCATCGCTAGTGTGGAATCTACCTACATGTTAGTCGAACAAGAGGAAAGAATAACCGGTAAAGTAGAACAAGGGCCAGGAAATTCATACTGAAGATGTGGAAGCAATGGCTTCAACTCCATGGTAGGTGGCTCTTCAATAGAAGGCTTTGCAAGAGGAGTCTTCCTATTTTCAAGATCCAAGGACAATTTCCGGAGTGCATAGTTGTACGACCCCGTTCCTTGCAAAGAGTTCACATATTCCATGAAGCCATCCATCTCGTCATCATCAAAGTTGAGAAAGACGGCCACCAACATATCACTAACTGTCACGACCCAATTTCGGAGTCGTGATGGCGCCTGTCGTGAAACCAGGCAAGCCGCCCTTTTTAACTAAGCTAAATTCAATTTCCAGTAAAAATATAATTTTAAATGAATTTATTGATAATACTAAGAATCTGAAGTTTAAAAACAATATTTGAAAAACTAAAATTAAACCTCCAACCCCTGATCGGTGTCACTCAGTCATGAGCTGCTATATATATAAAAAATAAAGAATGAAGAAATAGACAACATAGTCTCAAAATAAGTGCAACAGGTGGAATAAGGAAGAGAAGACGAGGTCGCGATCGCCAGCTGCTACCTCGACAACCCCAATGAAAACCTTAATAGCTGCTCAATATCCACTACCGGGTCCCGGTGTACCTGGATCTGCACACAATGTGCAGGGAGTAACGTAAGTACACCAACTCAGAAGTAACAAACACAAACTATGGGCTGAGAGGTAGTGACGGACTAAACCTCAATAATTAAATCATCAGCGTACAAAATTTAGGCATGTTCACAGTTTATCATAAAATAACAACAGAATATACTAGATATACCTCCATATGTTCTACATGCCAACATGTCACAGTGTGAAAATGCACTTAGTGCTCACAACTCTCCCATAGAAGTCCACTCAGTACTATATATGGCTCTCAGGACCAGGGAAGTTCCATCCCGGAATATGCACAAACACTGGTGACCGTAGTCACTCCGTACTGAGGAAAAAGGCCAGTCCAGCCCTCACGGAGAAGATCCATCTCCAGAATGAAACATTCGGACAATATCTAGAAGATCCATCCCTCACATAACATCATCTTCGGACAAGATCCATGCCCAGGGAAGATCCATCCCTCATCATCAATGCGCTCACTGGGGGTGTAAATACTCCGGAGGGGCCCTAGTGGCCCAAGCACCATATCAAGCCAACGAAGGAGTGATTTAATATCGCTGCGGTGTGCAATCCGATCTCATAACTTTCTCAATAACAGGCTCTCGGCTTCAGTCAATCATTACTCTTTAGTCTAACTCACATGGATCACAGATGCCTCCATCAGCCCGACACAATGATAAGTATGCATATAATTAACAATACTGAGACTGAGATATGAAATGGTATGCTATAATAGGACTAGGTATATGGAATCAAAGTATCACAAAATGAGATAGTAATATACGACCACTCGGGTCTCAGCATTTTTGGCGTGAAGCTTAGCATTTATACTTAACATAATTTCTAAAAGGTTCACAATTACCACATTAACATAAGCACATATATCGTCAGGCAATAATCACTAAGTGGTGCCATGGGATAAGACAGGCCACAAATACCCGGTGCACGCCTGCACGCCCGTCACTTGGCATGTGCGTCACCTCAACAATAGTCATAAATCATTTAGCTCGGGGTTTCGAATTCTCATAACCAAGTTGGGAAACGTAACTTACCTCAAAATCGGCTAAAATACTATTCTGCAGTGCCTTCGCCTCTAAATTCGGCCTCTGAGTGCTCCAAATCTACCAAGTTCAGATTTTTATCATCAAATTATGCTTAAGGAATGAATTCTAATTGAAAGGTACCAAATTTAGCTCAAAACTCGAAATTAGTAAAAACTCGACCCCCGGGTCCGCATCTCGGAACTAGATAAATTTTATACCAAAATATTCTTCATCATCTCACGAGTCCGTACATATCAAAAACGCTAAAATTGGAGTTCGTTTGACCCCTCAAATCGACCCCTAAAGGTCTCAAAATCTCAAGACATAACCCCACCTTTTTCCTACTGATTTTCATAATTAAACACTGATATATGGTCTCCAATCACATATAATTGAGTTATTAAGTCCAAAAACTTTACCTCAATGAAGAACACTGATTTTCCCTCTTCAAAATCGCCTCAAGAGCTTCTTCCCGTTCAAAGATGGTGTTAAAAGGTCTAATGGTCGCAGAGGGTTTTAATTTATACTTTCTGCCCAGGCTGCGGCCCATGTCTCACAACTGCGGGACCGCACCTGCGGTCAAAACTACCGCAGCTGCGACTTTTTATTAAATGGCCTAACTCCGCACCTGCGTCTCACATTCCGCACCTGCTACTTCGCAGGTGCGATCCTCCTCCCGCACCTGCGATCCTCTACTGGGCCTCTCAAGTTCTGCATCTGTGGAGCTTTGCTCGCTCCTACGGGCCCGCACCTGTGATTATCCATCTGCAGGTGCGGTTACACCCGCACCAGCAACTTCAGCAGCAACACAAGCACTCCAAACTCCCCGTTAACCACTCAAAACCATTCCGAGCCCCTCGGGCCCTAACCAAACATACCAACACCTCATATATGATCACTCAAACTTAGTTGCACTCCCAAAACACTATTAATAACATCAAAACACCAAAATCACATCAAATTCAAGCCTAAGAACTTTGAAATTTCTAAAATCCTCCAACAATGCCGAAACTATCCAAAACAACACTGATTGACCTGAAATTGTGCAGACATGTCAAAAATGACATTACGAACCTGTTCCAACTTCCGGAATTCCATTCCGACCCCGATAGCCTATTTTCCACTACCGACCGAAAATTGCCAAAAACTAACTTTCGCCAATTCAAGCCTAATTCTACACCGGACATCACAAAAATATTTCGAACACACTCCTAAGTCCCAAATCACCTAACGAAGCTATCCGAGCCATAAAATCTGCATTCCGAGGTCGTTTACCAATAATTCAACCCTCAATTGACTTTTCCCGTTTTTAGGCTATTTTTAAGACTAAATGGCTAAATTCTCATCACAACCATTCCGATTCCGAGCCTACCAACTCTAACACATCAAGAACAGTATAACCAACCTATGACAAGTCAATAACAGTAATTGTTAATGGAAGTTCTACGTAACGACCGACCGGGTCATTACATTCTCTCCCATTTAAACATACGTTCGTCCTCGAACGTGCCTAGAGTTGTTCCAAACACCACCAAAATTGTTGTGTAAACTACCATCCACATATTCGGAGGTGATCACACATCACTCTACCCCATATAGGTCTAATAGCACAACACAATTGAAATTCCGAAATCCAATCTTGACCCATAAACCTTAGAACTACATTTTCACTTCTGAATCAATTTACAAGATCAAAATCCCACTACTATAAACTGAATAAGTTTGGGCATATTGTAACAAGCCATATACGCACCCTAGATGAAATCACATAGTACACCGCGTGACTCAAACATCCATAGCGATAACTCCTAATCACAATAGCTGCTCAGAGCAACCCAATACCGGTACATAACCTCTTGTCAAGAAATGCCTTGCTCTTACACTTTCATTCTGCCGATGATGACAGAAACACGTAGAAACTAACAAAAATTTGTCCGATTAGCTAGACATGAAGCTCCCCTTCCCAAACAAGCATTATAGCAAATTTCTAGGCCGACTCCCGATATTTATCCTTCCAACTATGTTGTAGACAATTCTGACATTATTCATTCTAGGTCTAATGACCTCTTCTGACATGACACATCAATACAATTCGAATCCATAACCTGTGCAACTCGTGCACTCAGCAACAACATCCCAACGTAATCAAATTATATAAAAGACTCATACGAGAGGACTATCCTGCTATTAACAATTACCCTCACAACATCATGCTAAAATCCTGGCACACATCGTAAAAATCAAAACACAGGAATCCAATACCAAAGGTCATACCCCTCTATAACTCCGCTACACTGAGTGATCCCAATGAAACGCTAGTTCACATGAAATACATCAAGCCACCAGTAGATATCATTCACTTAGTCATTTGAAATTGCCAATGCTGCCTAAGAATTTTGACCTTCCTTCCAGAACTGAACCGGGAATTCACACATGCAGATCTCGACTCTACACAACGTACCACATACACCATGCCATCCTATGATAAATATGGAAACTTCATAACCACTTTCGAGCCACAAGAAACTACGTACCCAACTAGCCAAGAACTTACATTTGATCTCATCTAGAAGCAAAATCACTATACCTATCATGCTCCTCACGCAAGTACAAAATACACATCTATAACCGTGGTAGAAACCATTAGGAACTATTCGAATCCCACTTGTACAACACCCAACCGTCAGAACTGAATCCTTCTAACTCAACCACGCTACGCAGGTCACCAACACCCAAGAGCATTGCTAGGAAACACATGTAGAAAACTCATTACCTCATAAGCACCCAAAGAACTAACCATATCCCTTACCACACCAACACCCAAGGGAGTATCCCACACCCCCTAGGAAATCAATCAAACTCCTACTTTACGCACACTACTTACTTTACAAATAACAACTCAATCATGCAATGAGACTCATATCGCCATAAGAGTATAATACAACCTGTATCCTGAACATTCTTCCATTACTCGAGTCATTCTCAACTCCACCTCTGCAGGTCATAACTGATCCACCAATATACCCCAAACTAAAACCAATACAGCACATCATCAGGCAACCAACTAATCATTAGCAGACTCCCCCACTTGGCTCAAAGCCATAGATCAAAACAAACAGTAACTCACAATACCCCTACGCTATCACTGCCACAATACCGCAGTGGGATTAAACTAAATCCTTCATAAGCTAATACATAACTCAAACCATTAAACATCCCAAATCATCTCCAACCTCGCATTCACCATTGCAATAGCCGTGCCAACTCCCACAAGTGATCTAAACTCAAATTGCAACATATATCAAGTACTGGTAAAAGAGAACTTGCTACAAAACAACATAAGAGGTCTTCCCATACACTCACGACTCGAGGCCATATGCCAACTCCAGACAGAAGTCAAACACTCAACGTCCTCGCTATATATCCGGCCACTCCCTTTTTGTCACAATCAAGCAATATAAACACATCTCACTCTCAAATCACACTCACCACATGGTCATCTAGTCACCAAGTCTCGTCAATAAGGACACCAACGGACATATAAGTCCCCAATACATGTGCTTACACAAACGAAATCTTGGCACTCAAGCCAAAGACAAAAATCCGGCCTCAAGTCCTCCAGACTGGCCCCGAACATGCTAAAATCACATCTCATTCATGGAAGTCACAAATCATCGATGCAAGGCTGATACCGAGCGCTCACGTGCGCATTTGAATACATGAAAGAGTTCAAAGAATTACGCTTCGGGTTGAATCAATGGATTCGCATGACAAGAGTTCGAGAATGTGAGATTTTTCCTTAAGGTTCTGCAGCCTCTCGAAGATAAGTACAGACGTCTCCGTACCGATTCGCAAGACTCTACTAAACCTGCTCATGAATGGTGTGACCTATTTAACCTAGGGCTCTAATACCATCTTGTCACGACCCAATTTCGGAGTCGTGATGGTGCTTGTCGTGGAACCAGGCAAGCCGCCCTTTTTAACTAAGCTAAATTCAATTTCTAGTAAAAATACAATTTTAAACGAATTTATTGATAATACTAAGAATCTAAAGATTAAAAACAATATTTGAACAATTAAATTTAAACCTCCAACCCCGGATCCGGTGTCACTCAGTCATGAGCTGCTATATATAAAAAAATAAAGAATGAAGAAATAGACAACATAGTCTCAAAATAAGTGCAACAGGTGGAATAAGGAAGAGAATACGAGGTCGCGATCGCCAGCTGCTACCTCGACAACCCCAATGAAAACTCTGACAGCTGCTTAATATCCATTACCGGGTCCCGGTGTACCTGGATCTTCACACAAAGTGCAGGGGGTAACGTGAGTACACCAACTCAGAAGTAACGAACCCAAACTATAGGCTGAGAGGTAGTGACGGTCTAAACCTCAATAATTAAATCATCAGTGTACAAAATTTAGGCATGTTCACAGTTTATCAGAAAATAAAAACAAAATATACTAGATATACCTCCATATGTTCTACATGCCAAAATGTCACAGTGTCAAAATGCACATAGTTCTCACAACTCTCCCACAGAAGTCCACTCAGTACTATATATGGCTCTCAGGCCCAGGGAAGTTCCATCCCGCAAAATATGCATAAACACCGGTGACCGTAGTCACTCCGTATTGAGGAAAAAAGGCCAGTCCAGCCCCCACGAAGAAGATCCGTCACCGGAATGCAACACTCGGACAATATCCATATCCAGGGAAGATCAATCCCTCACATAACATCAGCTTCGGACAAGATCCATGCCGAGGGAAGATCCATCCCTCATCATCAATGCGCTCACTGGGGGTGTAAAGACTCCAGAGGGGCCCTAGTGGCCCAAACGTCATATCAAGCCCACGAAGGCATGATTTAATATTGCTACGATGTGCAGTCCGATCTCATAACTGTCTCAATAACATGCTCTCGGCCTCACTCAGTCATTACTCTTCAGTCTCACTCACATGGATCACAGATGCCTCCATCAGCCCGACACAATGATAAGTATGCATATAATTAACAATACTGAGACTGAGATATTAAATGGTATGCTATAACAGGACTGATTATATGGAATCAAACTATCACAAAATGAGACAGTAATATACGACCACTCGGGTCTCAGCATTTTCGGCGTGAAGCCTAGCATTTATACTTAACGTGATTTCCAACAGGTTCACAATTACCACATTAACAGAGGCACATATATCGTCAGGGAATAATCACTAAGCGGTGCCATGGGATAAGCCAGACCACAAATACTCGTTGCACGCCCGCACGCCCGTCACTTGGCATGTGCGTCACTTCAACAATAGTCATAAATCATTTAGCTCGGGGTTTCAAATCCTCAGAACCAAGTTTGGAAACGTTACTTACTTCAAAATGGGCTAAAATACTATTTTGCGGTGCCTTTGCCTCTAAATTTGGCCTCTGAGTGCTCCAAATCTACCAAGTTCAGATTTTTATCATCAAATTATGCTTAAGGAATGAAGTCCAATTGAAAGGTACCAAATTTAGCTCAAAACCCGAAATTAGTAAAAACCTGACCCCACGGGCCCGTGTCTCGGAACCCGATAAATTTTATACTAAAATTTTCTTCATCATCTCACGAGTCCGTACATATCAAGAACGCTAAAATTGGAGTTCGTTTGACCCCTCAAATCGACCCCTAAAGGTCTCAAAATCTCAAGCCCTAACCCCACCTTTTTCCTACTGATTTTCATAATTAAACACTGATATAAGGTCTCCAATCACATATAATTGACTTATTAAGTCCAAAAATCTTACCTCAATGAAGAACACTGATTTTCCCTCTTCAAAATCGCCTCAAGAGCTTTTTCCCGTTCAAAGATGGTGTTAAAAGGTCTAGTGGTCGCGGAGGATTTTAATTTATACTTTCTTCCCAGGGGTTCCGCACCTCTGGCCCATGTCTCGCACCTACGGGACCGCACCTGCGGTCAAAACAACCGCACCTGTGACTTTTCATTAAACGGCCTAACTCCGCACCTGCGACTGACATTCCGCACCTGCGACTTCGCAGGTGCGATCCTCATCCCGGACATGCGATCCTCTACTGGGCCTCTCAAATTCTGCATCTGCGGAGCTTTTCTCGCTTCTGCAGGCCCGCTCTTGCGATGACCCATCCGCAGGTGCGGTTACACCAGCACCAGCAACTTCAGCAGCAACACAAGCACTCCAAACTCCCCGTTAACCACTTAAAACCATCCCAAGCCCCTCGGGACCCCAACCAAACATACCAATACCTCATATATGATCATTCAAACTTAGTTGCACTCCCGAAACACTAAAAATAACATCAAAACACCAAAATCACATCAAATTCAAGCCTACGAACTTTGAAATTTCTAAAATCCTCCAACGATGCCGAAACTATCCAAAACAACACCGATTGACCTGAAATTTTGCAGACATGTCAAAAATGACATTACGAACCTGTTCCAACTTCCGGAATTCCATTCCGACCCTGATAGCCTATTTTCCATCGCCGACAAAAAATCGCCAAAAACTAACTTTCGTCAATTCAAGCCTAATTCTACACCGGACATCACAAAAATATTCTAAACACACTCCTAAGTACCAAATCACCTAATGAAGCTATCCAAGCCATAAAATCCGCATTCCGAGATCGTTTAGAAATAAGTCAACCCTCCGTTGACTTTTCCATTTTAAGGCTATTTTTAAGACTAAATGGCTAAATTCTCACCACAACCATTCCGATTCCGAGCCTACCAACTCTAACACATCAAGAACATTATAACCAACCTATGACAAGTCAATAATAGTAATTTTTAATGCAAATTGTACGTAACAACCGACTGGGTCGTTACACTAACATTTATTGTAGAACTTGTATCATCAACAATGACATCGGTTACCAAATCCACAAAAGAGCACACCTGATTACTATTTGGTTGTTACAAGGACTTACACACATGGAATACCACTTTTTCATCACCAACCCAGAAAGCGTGTTCTCTGGTTTCAACATCACAAAGATCCTTACCCGTATCAAAGAAAGGTCTCTTAAGAATAATCGGCACTTCATAATCAACCTCACAATACAGAATGAAAAAATCCGCCAGAAGAATGAATTTATCAACCCGGATCAAAACATATTTAATCACACCCAACGGCCTTTTCATGGTACGATCGGCCATTTGCAGTCTCATAGAGGTAGGTCTTGGTTTCCCAATCATCAAAGTCTTGAAAACCGAATAGGGCATCAAATTTAAACTTTCTCCAAGATCACAAAGAGCTTTAGCAAACTCAGTACTTCCAATTGTACATAGAAGCATGAAAGCACCGAGATCCTCAAACTTAGGAGCCATTGAATGAACAATTACACTCACTTGATAAGTGACTTTGATAGTTTCAAAATTTATATACCTCTTCTTTGTCAAAAGATCTTTCATAAAATTTGCATAACCGGGCATTTATTCCAAAGCTTCCATCAATGGCAGATTGATTGAAAGACTCTTCATCATTTGAGTGAACTTCTTGAATTGTATATCACCATTTATATTGGCAAGTTTTTGAGGGTATGGAGGTGGAGTCTTAGGCAATGGTGCCTTTGACTTTGGCACAACCGGCTCTAGTATGTCAATGATGTGTTCTCTAGACGGGTTCGCTTCTCTTGAGTCACTTCTACACTATCATCAATATCAATTCGAACTTTGAACAACATTGTTCGGGATCTCTTCTTCTTGCATCACTTGATCATTATCAACAAAATCACCTTCCACTTGAGGTGGGTGCATCCCCGCCTCTTCCACTTTTTTTGATAACCACCATAGTATGCCCCGTATTGTTACCACCCTTTGGGTTCACCACCGTATCACTTGGTAATGCACTCTTAGGACGAGAATTTAGAGCTTGAGAGATTTGCCCCATTTGAACTTCTATATTTCTGATTGATGTGTTGTGGTCGCCATTATTGTTGGTTTCGGCCTTGGAAGTTGTTTCTTTGCCCTTGAAATTGTTTACATATTGTACTTCCTGCTCTTGCTCATTATAAGAATCAGCTTGCTCAAAACCACCATCATCTTGCACGTAGTTCTCTACTCAAGTTTGCACTTATGGACTCTTAATCTTCCTCTTGTTCCCCAAAACATTCACTCCTTCCATAGCATGCACTTTCTTAGGATCTTGCACTTGACTAAGTTGAGCTTTTGTTAGTTGATTCATGGTAGTGGTCAATTCGGCAATGGCTTGCCCGTGGTTATGCAACTCTTTGTGGAGGTGGATCATGTTCGGATCACCTTGTTGAACATTGGCCCGGAATTGCCAAGCCGATGACATTTTCACCATCTCATATAAAATTTCACATGCCTCCGCATAAATCGTAGTCATAAAGTTCTCATCGGCTAGTTGATTCACTACACATTGGTTGGTTGTGTTGATCCCACGGTAAAAGGTTTGTTGTATCATGTTTTCCCTCATATCGTTGTTGGGACATTCCTTAACCATTGTTCTGTAGCGCTCCCATATCTCGTTTAGTGGTTCATTTGGCTCTTGCTTGAATGCCAAAATCTCATCTCGAAGTGTAGCCATGTGCCCGGGGGAGAAAAACTTAGCAATGAACTTTTTCGCCAACTCATCCCAAGTGTGAATTGAATGGTTCGTCAATCGTTCCAACTAATCTAAAGCTTTCTCCTGTAGATATAAGGGAAAAAAACTTAGCCTCAATGCATCCTCGGAAATATTATTTTGCTTGCTCTCTCAACATGTATCCACAAAGCCCTTCAAATGTTTATAAGCATTTTAAGTTGGTGCACCGGTAAAGAAACCCCGTTACTCAAGCAAAGTGACCATCACATTGGTGATTTGAAAGTTATTCGCCTTAATATGGGGAGAAATTATTACACTCGCATAACCTTCATTGGGCAATACGGAGCCGCTCGTGACGGAGGTGGGGGTGGAACAGGCACATTGTCATGAGGTACTCGGCCTCTCCAATTGGCTTGCGACTCTTGAGGTACCCCCTCTACTTGTTCTTTCTCGCCGTCCAATTCCCTCAAAGGCAGATTTCTGAGCTCATTGTTCGCCATGGTTGTACCTAAAATTTCTTAAACAAATGAGTAACATGGAAGGAAAAGAAGATATTCCAAAAACACACTCAAATATATAGCCAACACCGTTTAACTCCCCCGGCAATGATTCGACAAATTTACACGTCCAATCCACACTCACTAATGAGTGAAAATGATCGTTGGAAGAATAATACCCAACAAGAGTCGGAGTCGATTTCCGCAGGGAGTTTAATATGGGTGTTAGGGTGTACACTTGATGAGACTAATTGAAATAATTAAATTGTGCTTCCAAACAAGGGATTTTGTTTTATACCTCTAAATTAACACTAACTATTGTAAACTAACGAGAAGAAACTATAAAGCGAGTAATTGTTTTTTTGTTGTTTTTACCAAATGGTTAAAAGGCCTAGGGTAGTGAACTTCACCTAGGTTGTCTCCTAATGGGTTAAGTACGTTAACACTTGATTTATTGATTGGGGTGTATTATAGTTCTCAACTCTAAGTTATCCACTCAATACCTCTCGGTCATAGAGTATTTTGCACAACTTGTCTTTCTCAAGCCCAAATAGGTATCAAGCTAAATAGTTGATATGAGCACAAGTTGGGTTTTCCCTATCTCTAGTTCAAACCCTTTAATTAGGCTATCAAATCCTTAAATAGCCCAATTTCTTGTTAGCCAAGTTTTCCTAGACTAAGTCCCTCTTTCTCAAGTAAAGACCAAGTCAAAAAGGCATGAATAAATGTTTGCAATCATTAATTCTATAATTAAAGCATAAATAAGGCTAAATAACAAACACCCAATCTTAAATACGCATTAAATTAACTACCCATAAGGTTTACACACTAGGGTAGGTCACAACCCTAGTAAACGTCTAGCTACTCATAGTTAAAAAAAGAAGAAAACAAAGAAGAAATACTAATTAAACCCATAACATAAAATTAAAATAATAAACTATGATGCTTTAATCCCAAGATGAACACAAATTTTCTAAAATAGAAAACTACAATGGCTAAAGCTGCTAGAACTTCAAAATTTGACCTTAATAAGTGATTTCCGTCTACTTATAGTGCCTCAAAATTCGCTAACAAAAATTCCCCTTAGGAGGTTCTACGGCCGCACAATTCCATTTGCGATCCGCACATTGCTTGAGTTTGCAGGGGCGTTGATTCTGCAGGCGCACAATTAGGTCATCGACTGCAATTTAGCTTATGCGGCCGCACTTCAGGCGAGGCTTCAGGTCTTGGTCATTTGCACACTCTCTTAACTTTCTGAATTCTTGTCAGTGCGGACCATGTTCTGCGGCCGCTCAAATTGTGTGCAGTCCATACTTCTGCTTTAAGTACTTCGGGGTTTCTTCATCAGTTCTGTGACCATAGAGGGAATTCTACAGTCTGCTCTTGCTTCGACGGCCAAAGAACTACTTCTGCATACCGCACTTCTTGTGTGCTGCACCCTTTCTCTCCTTGTGAGTCGGAACACTCTTTTTGAGTCAAATTTCTTCATAAGAGACAAAGTTTCCAACATTCGTGCAATTGTCTCATTTTCATTAGTTTTGGGAACGTGAATCAATACTTCCGGACTAAACAAAAGTAAAAAGGTACTAATAACTAGTCAAAATCTACACTTATCTTATTCCCGGTTACTCTCACCCTCAAACATACTCAAGCTGCCTGTCACAATCTCTCACTGTCACTCAGTATTGTACGGTACCTGCACTGATTGCTGGTATGTCAGATTTCGAACGGGCGGATCCTACCAAAACGCTAATATAAGCCAACATGTCCTGCTATAGCGTGCAACCCGATCCCATCATGAATCAGTAAAACCTGTTGCAGCGTGCAACACGCCTGTTGTAACGTGCAACCTGATCCCATCATGAATCAATAAAACTTGTTGCGGCATATAGCTCGGTCCCATCATGAATCAATAAAACCTTCTACGGTGGGCAACACGCCTCCTGCAGCGTACAACTCGATCCCATCATGAATCAATAAAACTTGTTGCGGCATGTAGCCTGGTCCTATAACGAATTAATAAAACTTGTTGCGACATGCAACCCGAACCCATAAATATCAAAATTCGTCCCTCAGGCCCCAACTTAATCATCAATCTCTCCAGTCTCTCAGGCTCACAAATCTCATGCCAATTAGCCTAAACAATGATAACATGATGTAATAATTAAATGACAACAGAGACTAAGACATGATATGCAAATGATGAATATGACTGAGTATATAATTTGAGTTTAAGCAAATAATTCAATAGCAGAAATGATCTCAGCAGGTCCCAACGGAACAAGCATATAGCCTAAACATGATTTCTAACATGGTCATAGCTTATATAATCAAACAAGTAGGGAGAACATGGATGTAACAAGATATAACAGCAAAACAAGTCCGATCAAGGTCTAATAGTCGACTAGAATCATGATTTCCTCGGTGCACGCCCACACGCTAGTCACCTAGCATGTGCATCACCTCAATACATGTCTTATAACATAGTTCTCACGGTCAAATACCCTCAAATCCAAGTTTAGATATGTTACATACCTAGAACAAGCTGAATCCAATACCGAGCAAGCCAAACAATACTCTAAAAAGACCATCCTGCATATACCGACCTTCGAACGACTTGACAAAAGACAAAAGCAACTCAAGAACATCAAATAATGCCAAAGGAAGCAAACCCAATCGATAAAGGTTGAATCTTTAATCAAAAGCCCAAAGTCAACCAAAAAGTCAAACTTGGGCTTGCACCTCAAAACCCGATAAAACTCACAAAATCCAATAAAACATTTAATTACGAGTCCAAACAAACTAGTTTCACTCAAATCCGACTATGAATCGATGTTCAAAATTCAAAAATTCACTTTAGGAAAGTTTAGACAAACCCCCCCAAATTTCTCTTTCAAAATCATCAATAAAATGCCAAAATCAAAGATAAATTCATGAAATATAATCAAAACTGAGTAGGAAACACATACACAATCCGTGTGGTGAGAAATTTCCACAAAAATCGCCTCGATCAGAGCTCCATAGCTCAAAATATTCTAAAATGCCCGAAACTTTTGAAATAGAGTACTTAAAGGTCTGCTCTACCTGTACTCTTCGCGAACGCGAAAAAACCATCGCGTTCACGATGCACAAAAACTTACCACCACAAAATGATCCTACGCGTTCGCGGCATAGACCTCGCGAATGCGATGCACATCAGATTCAAACCTTCGTGAACACGGTGGCTACTTCGCGAACGCGAAGACATTTCCTCCAGTTCCCAGCTTCTTAACTTAACTCTATGTGAACATGAGCTTAAGGACGAAAAACACGATGTTCAGGCTTCACGAAGGTACGCAATCGATAACCCAGTCGCGAATACGACGAAGGAAAAAATCCATCTCCCATAATACATTACATGATCCCACCCCAATCTTTACGATCGCGAAGAAGGACTGAAACACCATAAATCAGCAGTGCCAAGGAATATGGAAATGATACGGAACTCACTAGAGCCCATCGGGACCCCGTACGAACATAGAAAAAAGTCCCATAACATAACACGGACCTACTTGAGGCCTCAAATCTCGCACAACAACATCAAAACCATGAATCGCACCTCGAATCGAACTTAATAAACTTTTGAACTTTCAACTTTCAAAACTTGTGTCGAACCATATCAAATCAACTTGGAATGAACTCAAATTTTTCACACTAGTCCCAAATGACATAAAGAAGCTATTATAATTCCCGGAAGTATAATCTGAACCCGATATCATCAAAGTTAACTCCCGGTCAAACTTATAAGCATTCCAAACCTTCAAATTTTCAACTTTCGCCAAATAGTATCAAAATCTTGTAGAAATATCCAAATGCAACTTCGGGCATACGCCCAAGTCCAAAATCGCCATCCGAACCTAACAGAACCATAAAAACTCCGATTTGGGGTCAAATACATAAAAGTAAAACTTGGTCAACTCTTCCAATTTAAAGCTTCCTAGTTGAGAATCATTCTTCCAAATCAATTCCAAACATCTGAAAATTAAAACCGTCGATACACACAAGTCATAGTACATCAAATGAATCTAATCAAGACTTCAAATAGATGAATGGAATGCAAATTCTCAAAATGACCGGTTGGATCGTTACATTCTCCCCTATTTAATGAGCTTTGATACCAACTTGTCACAACCCGAAATCCACTAGTCGTGATGGCACCTAACCCAACCCTCTAGGTAAGACAAATAACAATAAACCACAAAATAATAATAATGATAAGAAAAATAAAATAATTGAATTTTATACAACTTGCCAAGGACTGGTAGTACAAATCACGAGCTTCTAACATTTAGAGTTTACAAAGCTAGTATGAAACAAATACATCATCTGTTCGAAATATGCATGAAAAAACTTATAAATCTAAAGCTACCAAGAACAAGAGGCAGTTATAGCCGAAACACAAGTACATCTTCAATGCCAGCTCCCGCCATACACAGCAACATTAGCTCCAAAATCAGCACGCAAGGTGCAGAAGAGTAGTATGAGTACAACCGACCACATGTACTCAATACCTTAGGTTGAAAGCAGTGACGAGCTTCGACAACGGTCAGACTCCAACGCCAACATCCAAGAACAACTCTTAACAATATAATAAAAATAGTAAAAGAAATAACTGAAAGATATGGTACTTAGCTCGTTCTCAGTTATGGAAAATAGGCATGCTTTTCAAGTATAGCAGTAAAACCCAAATCTTTCTTTGAGATGTTTCCCAAACTTTCAACAGTAGATAAGATATGTTATTATCATATAGCATCAGGAAATTACACCTTTATGCCTATATGTCAATGTACATGTCAAATCATGAACGTCATAATATTGTGTAGTATGAGGGAAAATTGCATCTCTATGCCTACATGCCAAGTAGGCATGTCAAATGAATAATTTCATGGTGATATTCCCGGGTACTCTTACCCTCAAACACACTCAAGCTTCCTGTCACAAACTCCTACTCTTCCCTCACAACCATTCAGCATTGTATGGTACCTGCGCTCACTGCTGGTATGTCAGACTCCGGAGGGGCGGATCCTGCCCAAGCGCTAATATAAACCAACATGGTATGCTACGGTGTGCAGTCCGATCCCATATGAATCAGTTAAACATGTTGTGGCATGAAGTTTGATTCTGTTATGAATCAATAAAACCTGTTGCAATGTGCAGCCCGATCCCATCTTGAATCAGTCAAACCTGATGCGACGTGCAGCCCGATCCCATCATGAATCAATAAAACTAGCTGCAGCGTGCAGCCCGTTCCCATCATGAATCAATAAAACTTTTTATGGCGTGCAACCCGACCCCATAAATATCACGCACAATACGGCCCGTAGTCTACAACTCAGTCCTCAATATCTCCAGTCTCTCAGGCTCACAAATATCATTCCAATCAGTCCTAAAAATGATAACATAATGTTACAATAAATGACAACAGAGACTGAGATATTATATGCAAATGTTGAATATGGTAAAGTATATAATTTCATTTTAAGAAAATAATTTAACAGTAGAAATGACCTCAGAGAGTTCCAACGGAACAAGCATCTAGCCTAAATATGCTTTTTAATGTGGCTCACATATCATATAATCAAACAAGTAGGGAGAACATGAATATAACAAGATATAATTAAAAAAAAAGTCTGGTCATGGTCTTGTAGTCGACAAGAATCATGATTTCCCCTGTGCACGCCCACACGCTCGTCACCTAGCATGTGTGTCACCTCAATACATCTCTTATAACATAGTTCCCATAGTTAAATACCCTCAAATCCAAGTTTAGCTATGTTACTTACCTCCAACAAGTCAAATCCAATATCGAGCAAGCCAAAAAATACTCTAGAAATGTCATCTCGCGTGTACCAACCTCCAAACGGCATAAAACTAGCTAAAAGCAACTCAAAAACATCAAATAATGCCAAAGGAAAAAAATCTAATTGATAAAGGTTGAATCTTTAATCAAAATCCCAAAGTTAACCATAAAATCAAACCCGAGACGGCACCTCGGAACCCGATACAACTCACAAAATTTGACAACCCATTCAATTATGAGTCAAACCATACTAGTTACACTCAAATTCGACTCCGGATCGATGTTCAAAAGTCAAAAATTCACTCCATGAAAGTTTAGACAAAACCCCCCAAATTTCTCTTTCAAAATCATCAATCAAATGCAAAAATCAAAGATGGATTCATAAAATATAATCAAAATCGAGTAGAGAAATATTACCCCAATCCATGTGGTAAAATATCGCCTCAATCCGAGCTCCATAGTTCAAAATATGCTAAAATGCCCGAAACCTTCGAAAAATAGTACTTAAAGGTCTGCTCCAGGTATAATCTCCGCGAATGTGGAAGGACCATCGCGTTCGCTATGCACAAAAACTCATTGCCACAAAAATATCATACGTATTCGCTTCATAGAGCTCCTGAACACGATGCACAACAAATCTAAACCTTCGTGAATGCGATGGCTACTTCGTGAACACGAAGACATTTCCTACAATTCCCAACTTCCCAACTCAACTCTATGCGAACGCGAGATTAAGGATGAGAACATGATGTTCAGACTTCACGAAGGTACGCAAACGTGATAACCCAGTCGCGAATACGATGAAGGAAATATCCAGCTCCCATAATACACTACGCGATCGCGAATAAGGTCTGAAACACCAGAAATCAGCAGTGACAAAGAACATGAAAATGATCTGAAACTCACCCAAGCCCCTCGGGATCCTGTCTGAACATACCAACAAGTCTTATAACATAACACAGACCTATTTGAGGCCTCAAATCACGCTCGAAAACATCAAAACCATGAGTCGCACCACAAAACGAACTTAAAGAAGTTTTGAACTTTAATCTTCCAAAACTTGTGTCGAACCACATCAAATCTACTCGGAATGAACTCAAATTTTTCACACTAGTCCCAAATTACATAGCAAAGCTATTCTAATTTTTGGAACCATAATTCGAACCATATATCATCAAAGTCAACTCCCGGTCAAACTTATGCACATTCCAAACCTTCAAATTTCTAACTTTCGCCAAATAGTGCTGAAACTTTCTAGAAATATCCAAATACAAATTAGGGCATATGCCCAAGTCCAAAATCGCCATTTGGGCCTAATGGAACCATCTAAACTATGATCCAAGTTCAAATAAACAAAAGTCAGAGTTGGTCAACTCTTCCAACTTAAAGCTTCCTAGTTGAGAATCATTCTTCCAAATCAATCTCGAAATACCTGAAAAGTCATAATACATCAAATGAAGCTACTCACCATTTCAAATAGTTGAACAGAATGCAAATGCTCAAAATAACTGATTGCGTCGTTACAACTTCGGGCAGATAGGGATGTTTTAAAGGTATAAAGTGACCATACTTGCTTATTCTATCCACCACTACCAGTATGACCTCATAACCATGTGACTTAGGAATACCATCAATGAAGTCCATGCTAATTTGAGACCAAACCACATATGGAATTGGAAGCAGCTATAGCAATCCAGGATATGCAGCAAGATTTGATTTATTCCTTTGAAAAACATCACAGTTTTGCACAAAGGTCTTCACAACCTTTCTTATCCCTTTCCAGTATAATAAGGTCAGTAACCTCTTTAATGCAGCCTTAACTCCTGAATGGCTCCTTGAGGTGTGGAATGACATAAAGTCGTAATAGTTTTCATCAGCGGTAATACCTTACTAATTACCAATCTTCCCTTTCTTCTTTGCTGGTTGTTATTCCAAGTAAACTGTGAGTGAGAGGTTGGATAATTTTTCAATGGTTCAATCAGTGTGTTCAATTTAGTATTTGTTTCCCAACTTTCAACTATAGCTTGGAGTAAATAAGAGTTAGTAGTTGAGATTACTAATGACATAAGATCAACCCCATTTATCCTAGATAGTGCATCTGCTACTTTATTTTCACTCCTTTTCTTATATTGAATGGTGTAGTCAAAGGGAATTAGTTTAGTCAGCGACATCAACTTAGATTAGTGTGAAGCTTTTGTTCAATTAAAAACTTCAAAGCCCTCTGATTAGTTCTAATGATGATTTTTTGGTCAAGGAGATACGGGTCCATTTGGTAATTGCATGCACTATAGCTAGTAATTCCATGTCATACATTGAAAGGGCAGCATGCTTGGGAGATAGTGTCTAGCTAATGAATGCAATATGGTGCCCTTACTGCATCAGAATAGCCCATATGCCATATCCACTAGCATCAGTTTCGAAAACAAAGGTCTTGCACATATCTGGTAACGCTAATATTGGTGCTTTGGACAACGCCCTCTTCAGTTGAAGACCATTTGAAGCTTCTGAAGACCATTTGAAGTTATATTTCTTCAAAAGATCTTTCAAATGCTTATTAATAATACCAAAACCATGTTCGAATCTTCTGTAATATCCAACTAGCCCTAGAAATCTTCTTAATTTCTTTTAGTATGTGTAAGTCAGTTTTTTACAACTAATACTTTTTGAGGATCTGTGGACACTCCTTCTTTAGTAATGAAGTGTCCCAGATATTCTATATTTTGCACTCCATATAAAAACTTACTCTCTTTGGCATAAAGATGGTGTTTCTTCATCTCATGGAACATAGATCTTAGATGTACCAAATGGTCTCCCATATCCCGGTTGTACACCAAGATATCATAAAAAAGTCCAGCATAAATTTCCTAATAAAATCATGAAAAACTAAATTCATTAAACCCTGAATATTGCTAGCCCATTCGAAAATCCAAAAGGCATTACCAGATATTTAAAATGACCCGAATGGGTCCTAGATGTAGTCTTGGGAACATATTCTTCTGACGTTCTCAATTTGTGATTCCCTGGCCTAAGATCAATTTTTGAGAAGTTCTAGAACACCCCCACCCACCCACAATTCATCCAGTAAGTCTTGTACAATAGGTATTGAAAATTTGTTCTTCACACGTACTTGTTTAAGTTCCTATAGTCAACACACAACCTCCATGTACCATCGTTCTTCCCCACCAAAATCATAAGAGAAGCCAAAAGGACTGCTACTTGGTTGAACTATGCCTTGGTCTAACATCTGTTGTACCAATGTCTCAATGATATTGTATTTAATATAAGCATAACTGTATGGTCTCTAATTAATAAGTTTAGTACTATATTGCAACACAATTTTGTGGCCAAAGATTTCTCTAGAAGGTGGTAATTGTGTATGCTCATCAAATACATCCCTGAACTCCCCCAACAATTTTGACAACCTAGGGTCTTTTCAGGTTCACCCTTAGTTTCTAGGGAATATCACTGTAGTTTGTTACACGTAGCAGGTACTACTTGAATTGTGCAAAGTTGTGACTGATTACTTAGGAATTTTGTCAACTTTCCAGCTCCAGAAGTTTTCACCTGCATTCTTGCACCTATGAGAACATGTTTAATACCCTTGTACATGAATTCCATAGTTAGTGTTCTAAAGTTCATCTTGATGTCTCTCAAAGTGAGCAGCCACTATACTCTCAACACTAGCACATAAGATCCTGAAGGCAACAGTAAAAAAAACCTGCTAAAAACCCAGCACCTTAAAGCAACCAGGATATTCTGCAACCTTCATTATGTTGCCATTTACTGTAGCTACTAACTGGGGTATATATGCTCCTTAAAAGGATATCCCAACTTCTAGACAAATTCAGGGTCTATGAAATTGTGGGAGCCGCTTGTGTCAACCAATATGTGTAATGGCTTCTTTGGATGATAGCCATTCACTTAAGGTCATGTATCCTAGGGATCCATTTAGAGCATGAATTGCAATTTTCATTTGCTCCATAGAGTGATTTAACTCCAACTCTGTCCCTTCTATTTCATAAGACGCTCCATCATACTCAGTGTGATCCTCCACTTGCTCCAATTCCAAGAGATGCAATTACTTGAAATTTTTACACTTGTGACCAGGTACATACTTTTCATTGTAGAAGTAACATAATCCTAGGTACCTTTTTTCATTCATTTCTTCTCAACTAACAGTTCTTCTATTGAATCCTTTTGGGGCAACAGTAAATCAAATTTTTTTTTTT
The DNA here is from genome assembly GCA_005239525.1 of Nicotiana knightiana. Classification (NCBI taxonomy): domain Eukaryota; kingdom Viridiplantae; phylum Streptophyta; class Magnoliopsida; order Solanales; family Solanaceae; genus Nicotiana; species Nicotiana knightiana. The sequence goes on along the minus strand of ML376257.1, from coordinate 28,680 downwards.
TGAATTCTGTGATTTTTGTATACGTTATTAGTGGTTGTATTTTGGGTATGTGACAAAGGGAAGGATCGTCTAATTGCAGCAAGATATGCTTCTTGTATTCTGGAAGCTTTGTAGACTTGAGATAAGGTGCTTGAATTTGTATCTTTTACTGTCATATTCACTTAATGCTTCAATCCCCAAAAAAAACTACTAATTTCATTCTCTTGGGATAAAATCACCCTTTCCAGATGTCTCTCAAAGGTAGCTTGATACTCTTTCACGCTCACAATTTGATTTATTTTTTTATCTCTTCCACGGGGTCATCAAAATCAGCCCCAAAACTTTCCACCAAAGTCGTGACATACTCAGTCCATGTATTTGGCCGTAAGTATTGTCTATATCTCATAAATAACAAGTGCCATTGGATGGTTTCCTCTCCCAATTGCATTGTTGCCACCTCTATTTTCTCATCTACAGCAACCTTCTCCATGGAAAAAATATTGTTCGATCTTGAATAGCCAAGATCTCATATCATCCCCTGTGAATCTCAAAATTTTCATACTAAACCAATGAGAAGTGTTTGAATTGAGATTTTACCTGGCAAGACTCTTGTCCCTATGCGATCGTTCTTCAGATTGTCTTGACATAGAAGGTCAATCTTCATGCTCTAATAAATCTTTGTCCCTTTGATTCTCCCTAGAATTAGTCAGTTGCTCCTTTAGTTCAAGCATCGTCTAATTTAAACTCTTCAAGTTGGAAACTTCTCCAGTCAAAGCTTCAATATCTTCTATAAGTTTCTGCATCATCTCTCGCAATTCCCCCACTTCATTGATAAAACTGTCATTTGATCGAACACCTTTCGCCATGATTTGCCAAGGAATGATGTGCTCTGATAGCAATGTTATCTGAATTGCAAGAATTCTAAGAAACTCGAGAATTCATCAACTAATTAGGAACATAGCAGAGAGGCTCGAGAAGACAACTAGGGTTGAGAAGAAATGTAAAGAGGAAGAAAAGAAGAAGATGAGTATAATAGGAAATTATATCTTATTATTATGATATGTAGTCCTTCTTACACGATGATTTATATGAAACGAAGGAATGCTAATGATTTAGAAGTTGTGCTCTTTCACTACTAACTAACCAACTGACTTCTAACTAACTTCATAACGACTTTAACTTCTCCTAACTAACTTTTAAGCTGACGTGGAATCATCCATTCAAATTTAATGTATCACTATCACAACTCAGTTCTTCTCTTTTACTACCTTCCGCTCCAAAATCTAACAGAGCCCTGTATGTGGTGCGTAAGGCAGATCTTGGGTTGCAATAACTTTTTCCCAATGTTTTCAACTCTAGGGTGAAAGATATTATATATTTTGGATCCAATGGTAATTTGAGTCGATATGCTACTTTTTCAATCTTCTGAATTTTCTCATATGGGCCAAAGTAACCAGCTGACAATTTCAGATTCATTCAAACAACTACTAAATATTGTTGGTAAAGTTGTAAATACAAAAATAATAACCAATCCCCTATTCATTCTTTTCTCTCCGAATCAGCATAAACCTTCATTCTCGCGTGTGCTTTTGCGAGATTGTTCTGAAAACTTTGAACATCAGTCGTCTCTCACTTAGCACCAAATAAGTGGCATCCAACTTAGATAGAGCAATCAAGTCAAATGTACTTTGTGGGGGATCGTAGCCATACAAGGCTCGAAAATGGTCCATTCTAATTTCCGATTAAAAGTTAGAATTGTACCAAAATTGGTGAGCACAAGCCATTTACTCCATTTACTGGGCTTGTGTCCAGTTATGCATTGGAGTTTTTTCTCCAAATACCTATTTAACCTTTCGGACTATCCATCAATTTAGGTATGGCACTAACACAAACTGTCGAAGGAATTGGCCAAAACTTTGATGCATGAAGGCCTGAAAAGTGATTGGTGCATTGGTCAACCCAAAGAGCATGATTATGAATTTTCAAATCCCATGGTTGATTCAAAATACTATTTTGTACTTATCACCTTTGCGCATTCAATTTGGTGATAACCTGAAATCCAACTTAGAGTAAAACTTGGATCCATGCAACGCATCTAATAAGTCTGCCACCACCACTATGAGATATTTATTTTTCAGTCCATAGCATCATTCAATTTGTAGTACTTAATGCACATTCTCCAGTTGGAATTCTTTTTAACCAAAAGAACCGGAGAGGCAAAAGGGATACATTTTTAGTTACTATTTTTTTTAATTATATTTTTCTACTCAAAAGAATATTGATTGGGTCTCAAATTAATGGGCTTCGCCCCAGGTAAAAGTTCAATCGCATGGTCACGGTCGCGACTGGGGAAATACTTTCCCAATAACTTAGCCATATCCTGAGGAATTACTTCTCCTTTTTCTCAAGACTCATCAGAAGTATTTTGAACATGAGTTGCATAGCCCTTTGGTGAATATCCTAGAAATAATCTTGGTATCCATATTAGAGACTTCTCATTCGTCTGAGCAGCTTTGTGTCACTCGCTCATATTCATATATAAACGAAATGCTTAATGGACGAGTGTGTAATAAAACTGGTGTCACACTATCAACCCAATACATTCCCAACATTATATCACAACCACCAACCTTTAATACTCCAAGATTTAATTTAAATATCAACTCTTTCATTTTCTAGCTTAAATTACGACATACCTATCTGCAACTCAGGTAATGCCCGTTTCCCACCTTAACTCGTACGGGCTGGCCTAAGTCTTCTACAAGGGCTAAGCTAATTTTCATAACATGTGGGTCAACACGCTATCAATTAATATCACCAACTTCTTAATCCGTCCTATAATCTTAATTTTTAAGGGAGACTTGTTTCTTCCTGAGATCGCGTTCAAAGTAAATTCAACCTATTCATAGGTGTCGGTTGCCTCTCCCTCCGATATCATTACCTCTTCATTTGCATCAATGAGTTCTTCAGCCTCCATATTGTTGATATCTCGATCTTTGCAAACATTTCCTGGGCGCCATTTCTCCTGACAATGGTAGCACAAATTCATCTATCTCATCATCTCAAGTGTCGCGTTCTTTTGGTTTGGATTCTTGGTGTTCACAACTGTTAGATTTTTGGGCAAAGAATTAAGGATAGTAGGCTTACGAGTAGGGTGACTAGGATAAGCTTTGTGAGAGAGTTATTGGTCCAGTTCATTAAAAGAACTTTCATACAATTTTACACATTTGTAATCCAAGCAGAGTTTTGGGCATGACAAATTGCACAAGAGGCATAATATCTAGCTTAAGGCCCCAATGAAAGTGAGACTCTTTTATTAAAGGAGAAATGGCTTCCTGTCCACTTAAACTTGTAGGGATTTTTAAAGGCGATACACCAACTTACAATTTTCCCATTTAAACACTCAAACTTGTGAAACACATAACTAATAAACGCATTTTACCCTTGACCATCCGCGCGTGTATTACACATCTGCTAACGTGTCCATCCAGTCAGATAACGTGTCGTCCCAATCAGCACTGAGCCAATCGCAACATGACACGTCAGAGGCGGGAAAATAAACCCCCATCGATTGGGGTACCCCCCTCTTTTAATCAGTACACCCAACCTAATCCCCATTCTTTCGTTTACCTTTCTCTCTCTAACCACATTTCTCATCTTAAACCTAGGTTAGTAACGACTTAATATTCATTCATCCCCTTCACAAATTAATCAAAATCGCTCCAAAACCAATTGATTGGGGTCCCCTCCTATTTATTCAAAAGTTGCTCGAGTCTTGTTTGGTCAGAGATTTCGATTCCAGTCACGTGTAAGCCCTTGAAGGTTTGTTTTTTTTTTTATGTTATTTTTTATTTTTTTCGTCTAATTTATTATGAAAAAATGTGGGTAATATTTGATTTTCAAAGATATTTTTGTTTGCATGCATTATCTGTTATTTTGGGATTTAATATTAGGGTTTTGGGAAAACAGTCGAATGTTCACTATATTTTAAGGGTTTTGTCTTTTTCAAGACTTATCTGACATTTGGGGTTAAAAAATTAGGGTTTTTGTCCGCATGCACAAATTGGGGGATTTTATATTAGGGTTTTTGGGGAAAGCAGTCGAATATACACTTTATTTTTGGTGTTTTATTTTTTCATGAGTGATATGCCATTTGGGGTTAAAAAATTAGAGCTTTTGTCCCCATTCACTTTATTTTAGGGGTTTTGCCTTGTCTTTTTCTTGTCTCCCACTTTGTTAAAGTTTATCACTTTTTAGAATTAAAGTGTATCTGACTTGGCCCCCCCCTTTTTTGCAGAATTCAATGGTTGTCTTTGTGAAATTAAAATTTTATCATCTAGGGTGGTTAGTGGCTGACCCGTTTATGAGGTATGTACATGGACAAACTTTTCCAGTTGTTTTTCAAGCTGACATTGATGAATTGCATATATTACAATTTCATGATTGGGCTAAGGATATGGGGTACTTAACAGTAGATAAATATGCATGTAAAATTAACCAAAAAGGAGAATGTAGATTTCTGAAATATGATGCTGATGTGTTAGCTTTGTGTAAAGACCTCAAGGATGGGGATTTTATTGATGTGTATATCTGTCACACAATTAATACACCATGTGTTGATTTAGACCTAGATGAAATGTTAAGTTGTGGTGGTTTAAATTTGGAGCCCACTGATGTTCAACCATCTGGCTTCAATGAAAGGCCACATGGGCAAACAAGTTATGCTAATGCTAGGGCAACAAACTCACCTACTAATGCTAGGGCAACTCACTCACCTAACAATGATATAAATATGGGTGATAACACTCATGGGAAGGGTAAAGAGAGGGCTATTGTAACTGATTATGATACAGAAGACTCTAGTGAAGATGAAGGTGACTTCTATAGCTTTCATTTAGCTACTGATTCTTAGGGTGATGCTGAGGGTGATGAGGTAAATACTGAGAGTGAGGATGAGGATTATGAGGCTATTTCTGATGATGATGATACAGATGAGTCATTATATAGTTTTGATGAGGATATTAATGGGGAGACAAGTGACCTAGAACCTGAAGTAGTTGTTGCTAGACAAGCTAAAGTGAATTCAAAGAGTAGTATACTAAGATCTAATAAAGTTAATACTGCTGAGATACCTAGTAGACCTGTAGGTATAGACCCTGGTTTTGAAGACATGTATAATGATAAGCAGTCCAAATATGTTGGAAAGTTGGAGGGGTGAGAAATATCTGCACAGTTCAGATCCAGGTAGTGAGGATGATGAATTTGAAGAAGATGGGGTGCATAACCCTCAACCAAGAAGATACAGTAACAGGGTATACTTTGATCCTTCTTGTAAAAAAATTTGTTTCCAGTTGGAAATGGTGTTTGAAAGTGTGAAGCAGTTCAGATCTGCTTTGCAAGATTATGCTGTTCAAAGAAGAGTTCAAATTAATTTGAGGCCTAATGAGCAACATAGTGTTAGGGAAAAATGTGTGAACTCAACAAGATGTAGATGGCATATTTTGGGAAGTTTGGAGGGACACACGGTGAATTTCATTGTTAGTAGCTACTATCCTGTTCATAAGTGTTTTAGAGCAACCAGAAACAAGATGGCTAATACAGCATGGGTAGCTAAATATTTCAAGGAAAAGATTAACAACCAACCTGACATAAAGCTTAGGCAGTTACAGGATTTCATTAGGATAAAGTAAGGTGTTTATGTGGGAAAATCTATATGTGCCAGGGTTAAACATCAGGTCATGGGTCAGTATCTTGGTGATTACAAGCAGGAGTTTGCTAAAATATATGATTATGCTGGCATGTTGAGGGTCTACAAATCCTGGTAGCATTGTTGTTGTGGAGATTTCAAAGGAGACAATACCTGGTAAAGAGGTTTTTGTGGCTATCTATATTTGTCTACATGCTTGCAAAGTAGGTTGGTTAGAAGGCTGTAGAAATGTTATTGGCTTTGATGGAGCATTTCTAAAGGGAGTGTGTAAGGGGGAGCTACTATCATGCATTGCTAAAGATGGTAACAACCAAATGTACCTTGTTGCCTGGGCAGTGATTGAAAAGGAGACAAAGCACACATGGTCATGGTTTTTTAGGTGCCTAATGCATGATCTGCAGCTCACATAATCCCAAGGTGAAGGGCTGACCATAATTTCTGATATGCAGAAGGTATATACTTCACTCTAACTATTTATGTTTCTATTATTCTAACTGTTTCTGTTATTCTAACTATTTCTGTTTCTGTTATTCTAACTGTTTCTCTTGTTTCTTAAGGGACTTGTTGCATCTATTTTTGAGTTGTTGCCAAATGGTGAACACAGAATGTGTGCAAGACACATATGGAGCAACTGGAAAAAAAAGTGGAAAGGAGAGGAAAGAAGGAAGAAGTTTTGGGCATGTGCAAGGGCTTCCATTGAAGAATATATGAAGGCTAAGTTGGATGAATTGGCAGAATTAGGTGATAGTAAGATCATTGAGGATCTACTGAGATACCCAAAACAAAGTTGGTGTTGAGCATTCTTCAAAGATTGAAGTAAAAGTGATTATGTGGAGAACAACATGTGTGAGACCTTTAACAGTTGGATCTTGTCTGTTAGGAACAAGTCTATCATAACCATGTTAGAAGAGATTAGAGTGAAGGTGATGGAGAGGATGACTGACATGAGAGAGTTTGCTACAAGGTGAATTTCTGATGTATCTCCTATAGTAATGGGGTACTTAGAGGAACAATCTCAATGTGCAGTTAAGAATGAACTGAAATGGAATGGGGACACTACGTATGAGATACAACATGGGGTTTACAAGCATATTGTTGACTTCTCCAACAATACATGCGCATGCAGATCATGGCAGCTCAAAGGAATACCATGCTCCCATGCACTATGTGCAATGTTCTTTATGAAATTTGAGCCTACTGACTATGTTGTTCACTGGTACAGGAAAGAAACATACCTGAAGACTTTTATTTTTTACATACAACTAGTGACCAACATGGAGATGTGGCCATCAACATAAAATGTAGCTGTTGAGCCACCTTGTAGTTACCAAGATGCCTGGTAGACCTAAGAAAAATAGAAAAAAGGCTCAAGATGAACCAAAAAAAAAGTTTGATAAGAGATCAAGGAAAGGGACACCAATGACCTGCTCTCATTGCAAGACAGTAGGCCATAACAAGAAGGGGTGTTCTATCTTGGTAATGCATTCTATTTTAGAAATTTAATTACTTATTTTATTTCTATAACTCAATTTTTTTTTTGGAAATTTTAGAAAGGACAAGGATCTGGAACAGCAGGTGATTCTGCTACTCAACCATCACAGTCTGCTCAAACAACAACTCAACAATCAGTTCATGTCAGTGATTCTGGAACTGCCTGGACCACAAATACCCAACCATTAGCTGTTGCAAGTGCATCTGTAAGTATTCACTTTTTAATTTAGTTAATCTGTATTAGCATTCTACCGTTAATTTACTAGATAGTATTCTATCATGAATCAGGATACTGGGAGTATGAGATCAAAGACTTTTGAGGATATTATATCTAGTGTTAGAGGAAGGCCAGAGCTAGTGGTCTTCGAGGAAGACCAAAAACTACTGGATTTGGTATTCTACTTGGTGATTCAGGAACAGTGATAGAAAGGGTAAGATTAATCAAGAAATACTGAATTTTGAATTATTATTTAGATATTAGTTGTTTGTGTGGTAATTTGGAATTGATGATTGCAGTGTGGCTCAAGATATAGGGTACATTCTTCTCCTACAAAAGTAGTGGATGCTGGGCAGACCAATATTGATCTTTGATATAGTGCTCCTGGACTAAGGTGGCAAGGAAGAAATGCTATAATACAAAGGAAACTTCAACAACAGTTAAGGAAAAGACAAACTCAAGCAAGCCTTAGCCAACCTCAAGTCGATTCTTCATCTCAGCTAAGCCAATCTCCATGTCCAAGCCAATCTCAGCAATACATCAACCAATCTCAACCTTGAAGATGACTGGATGTTCATATGGTTTCTGTTAATTTTTGTGAATGAACTTGTGTTAAGTCTGTTAGTTGCAGAACTTTTCTTTTGTTTGCTTAAACTATTTCTGCTGCTAGACAGAAATTCAGTTCTAATTTTGTCAACCAAGAAGGCTGATGGAACTTGGTTGTTTATATATGTCTTCTTGTGTTATGTCACAACTGATTTTCATTCCAGGAAAAATACTTCATTTGTCATTAGCATTGTACATAGGGTTATGAAGACATTGATTAGTGCTAACTAGACTAAGATGAAAATTATAATTATTAGTGCTAATACAACAACTAAGGTTATGATGATTCTCTTCCTACGTTGTAGTCGATCTCTCTCTATAATTCTTGATAACAGTCCTGAAATCACTTGTTTATAGTGATCTGGAAGAGGTGGGTCAAACCACCTAAAAAAATTACAAGAATTGACTTCCTCTTAGTTTGAGCACCCATAAAACCTTCTTCATGGATTTGTTGGCTTCCAAGTGATGAAAATATGAGCTTCAACTCCACAATGACAAAATACAGGACTTTGAATCATTCTCACAGTCTGAAAAAAGAAAAAAAAAAAAAAAACTTCAGATTTTAAGAAATAGGAAGGAATGAAGCTTCAAATACTACCAATGCTATATAATAGAGGGATAATGTGTTAGGGCAATTAAAGGAATAATAACCCACTTAAATAGGCCCCATTTTTTGACCGTTGGGCGTTGGGAAAGGGTTCTCACGCTCCTTAAAGTCATGAGACTCACGCACATAGATGACTAGGACCAACTGAGGCCACATGGGATGGGTCAACGGTCAAACGTGTTTATTAGTTATAGGTTTCACTAGTTCGAGTGTTCAAATGGAAAATTTGTAAGTTGGTGTATCGGCTTTCAAAAGCCATGTAAGTTTAAGTAGCTAGTAAGCCATTTCGCCTTTATTAAAATCATTACACATTTAAGTTTATCAAATTGTCTTTGATAACTTTCAATATTGATGACCTGGTCAAGACGATTGAACTCTTTAATAATTTTGTCAAGCATACTATTACCAACATTTTACAAATATCAGTACAGAAGTTGGCTTAAGAGACACATCTCCCTTGAGAGTCCAGAACTCATTTGTGGTTCTTTTGGACAAGTGTGACATAAATGCGTGTAAGAAAAGAGTGACTTTTCTATATATACCGCTCTTTTAAAGATACTTTAACGGAGTATTGGCCGTTAAAGTATAGCTCTCTTTAAAAGAGTGCTATATATATATATATATATATATATATATATATATATATATATATATATATATATATATATATATATATATATATATTTATATATATAACGCTAATGTAAACTGTGCTATACTTGTTTGTGGGCCCACCAATATGTCTCATGCGTTTAACTGACATAACAATAATTTAAATGGGTATAGCGCCCTTTAAAAGAGCACTATACCTCAAACAATTCAGCCCCCTCGAGCTAGTCATTGCCTTATTTAAATGCGTTAGGATTTTACAAAGATCCATTCAAAAAATATTTTAACTCCTGTTCAAACTTTTCTTTTTTTTCATAATGTCTGAAGAGCGAAAAATAAGGGTTTCATTATATTGGGGGAGTGAGGTTGTGGTGGCGAATAACTATGTGAGCTATAGTTTATCTCCACAGTGTCATGTTAAATTGTCACTTACTATGGAGTACAATAAATTGGTATCGTTGTTATGTAATAAATTGAGTGTGAGGAAATGTTTGGTGAACCTTATAGTAACCGGAAGATATCCGTATTCCGTCACTCCGCAAGGGGTTGCTTGTTACGTTGAGTTAACATCGACGATGGTGAAACTTTGAGGGATTTTTTGAGGACTCCGGATGAATACCGGGAATTTCTTGTAATAAAAATATTGAAAATGTACGTCAAGGTTGAAGACGTTCCCAATAATGAGGTTGCACATAGTAGGGATAAGCCCCAGTCATCGGGTGGTTATTCTGGAGCAGTTTTTGCCGGACAGGTTCCGGATGAAAGAGTTTGCCTTCATTTAAACTTATCATCACCGGCGAATTAGCAGCAAGGAAATAATTTCTCTCCTGCTTTACATAATTCACAAGACGAGTGGTAAACTTTAATTTTCCTTTGTGTTATGATGTATATTTTTGTTGTATTGAATTTGTATTGAAGCTCATATATTCCACAGGGGGTACCGGCCAGATATGAATGTTACAAGTCATCACCAGCAGGAAAATGTCCATCATGGAATGTCATCACAGTACGACTTGTAAGTGAAGTGATACAACTATATGGAAAGTATTTATTAATTTCAGTACCTTATTATTTTGTTGTTTGTGCAGTGAAAATGAGCAAGTTGAACCACCTGTCCTCACTCAATTTCCCGAAGACGACATATTAAATCGGGATCTAGCAGATGCACAGAGTGAGGAAGAGAACAATGATTATGACAACAATGCCGATGATTCCGGAGACGACACACCCTTACCTCGTGAGGATGGTGATGAGAAGGATGAGAATAAAGGACCTGATTTGACGAGGGAGTATGCTCCACCCCTATTAGACCAAGAGTGTACGAGACCAAGTGTCGTTTCATTCGAGGAAGATTACCTACCTTGATAACTTGCCAAGTATGCCGGATGTGGATGCTCTCACAAGGGATTTTGATGAAATTCGGATAGCAATGTGGGATGATTCTAGACCAACGGTGCTGGCAAAGGGCATGCTTTTTCCTGATAAAGCGCGCATAAGCAGGGCGGAAAAATGCACAACGTAAAAGAGTGTCGTGAGATGATGGTATGGGAGTCAACTCCGGAGGTATACAAGGTTGTTTGCCGCAGATGGTTTACGGGTTTTCATTGGATGCTGCGTGCGATCAAGAGGAAACCAGGTTTGTGGCAAGTAGGTAAATACATTCCTACCCACAAATGTGAAATGGACACATTCAATGGGAATCACTTCAACTTGGATATTGACTTGATTTCTCTTGTCCTTATTCCACACCTTGAAGCGTCCATAAGGTATAAAATCAAAGAGTCATTACATCAGTACATCAGGAATATGGCCATACCATTACCAAAAGAAAGGCATTTCTCGGGCGCAAACGTGCGTTTGAAATTGTTTATGGTAACTGGGATAAGTTATTTGCAGCTCTACCCAGGTACATGGTCGCACTGAAACACTTTAACCCCATGACGGTTGTTGAATGGAAGCTTGAGCGGAGTTCGGGAAAACCAGAATATATATTCAATTACGTGTTCTGGGCATTTAAACCAACAATTGATGGTTTTCCGCATTGCCGGTCAGTAATATCCATAGACGGCACTCATGTTTTCCGCATTGTCGGAGAGGTTTGTTGAAAGGGTTGCAGCTGCAACATCATTGATGAAATAGGGTGTTGAATTTATGCCACTACCGATGAAAAGATTTGAGAAATACAGGCGGCGAGCACATTGGCATTCATTTATGCAGTATGATCACGACAGAAATATTTTTGAAGTTCGCACATCCATCAAAATCGGGGGAATAATGTACATACCATAAATGAATTAGAAGGTTATTCTCTTGTGGGAAATGGTCAATGTACCACATGTCGTGCTCACATGCCATCAGGTGGTTTCAACATGTTGGTTTAGGGCCAACCAACTACGTTGATAAATAATATAGTGTTGCTGCTTACTTAAACACCTATAGTGGGTAATTGCAGCCAGTGGGTGGTGAGAATTATTGGCCGCCGGAACCATTTAAAATGGTGTGTAACAAGGACTATTTATGTCAAATACAGGTTAGCTCGTTGGTCCCAAGTATGGACCTGCGCCTTTAGCCATGCTAGATATGCGTCATCTACCCTGGAACGATCATCCCGCTAATAATGGGTAGCCTCCTATGTAGTCCCCCTCGTTATATACTGCGGACGACCAAAATGTCGAAGTATTCACTCCGTAGAATGATACTCCACAATATCGAGGCACATCAGCAGGACGAAAGTGTTCCAAATCAGTCGGCCGGTCGAGAAATAATCGGGCAGGCCACCTATCAAGTCGTCGTTGTATGGCGTCCAGATGAACTATCAAATAACAACAGAAAACGTGAGTATGCGCAACACATGTGAATCTATACAAAGTAAGTTTAGGTACACATTTACCTGTGCACCCTCCAGGATATCCAACACATCCCTGCAAAGGGGGAGATTATGCCGAGCATCGTAATCTCGTACATATCCACGCCGGAGAACCCACCTCCTAGCTAGAGGGAGAAACAGAGGTGGTACATCCGGAGGTAATAGTGGTAGAGGTGGATGCAACTGCAGGAACCGCTCTCAGGCCCAAACCTAACATACAAAGTTGACGTAAAGTTTAAGATAAATTTTGACTAGATAGAATTGGAATGAATGAACAAAGGTATTCGAATATGTTGTCACATGTAGAAGCGGCACAGATCCACATACGTCATGTTGGGTGCCCATGCTCGCCCGACACAGATACCTGTACATGTAGGCGAGAACAGCAGCACCCCAGCTGTACTGGGGTAACCCATCTAGGAACTGAAGATGATGAAGAAATCGCAAGCTGACTAGGTTCCCCGAAGTGTTTGGGAACAAGACCCCACCAAACAAAAGGAACAACAGCAACCTCGTACACCGGTGAATATGTAGATAATATGTCTCGCCGGTGATGTCGGGGTGCAATATTTCCGAATGCTGTCTAATAGCTGTCAAACTCATGCGACTGGCCCCTGAGTATGCAGTCTCATCCTATGGCCTGAAGCTAGTGAATTGCTGCAGCATGTCCAAATACTGGCCACGTGTCATCTCTCTCATGCCCTGAGGCAATGCAACGGGCAGTCCATCAATGGGCAGCCCATATAAAACCTCCATGTCCTGCAGCGTGATGGTGGCCTCGCCAATGGGCAGGTGGAAAGTGTGCGTCTCCGGTCGCCACCGCTCTATCAGGGCCGTGATCAAAGACTAGTCGAGGTGCAGCCGCTCGATCTCAAAAATCCTGTAGAAGCCCGTATCCCGCAGGCGCTGGACTACACAGGGATGGAGAACTCTTTCCTTCATAAAATCCCACAAGTCTGTCCTACATTTTACTACGCTAAAAGGGCACTACTCTTTAAGTAGATAAATAATCTAAACTAGATAAAAACAAAAATACATTTTAATCACAAAAACATTCACGAAAATACATATAAAACAGTAAAAGAAATTTATTAACATTTTTATTAACAAAAAATAATGATTTCTCAATTTTTACATATTTTTTTAGAGCACTAATATCTTAGTCCGGATAAAAATAACATACTAATTTAATCGCAAAAAAAAATACAAAACAACATGGAAACACATTCAAAACAACTAATATGCATTATTATACGAGTTTCGACATAAACTAAATCGAAATACCTCGATTTATATTTTTCGAAAAGTCGATGAATTTAAAATTGGAGCCCGAAACGAGGAAACCACAACAATAGAAAGCTTGGCTAGGATGTGGGACCTACAATCTTATCTTTTTGTGTGACGACGGGGTCCACTATAATGTTTTTATAAGGAAATTTGAGGGGGGGGAGGGGGGAGGGGCGTAGCAGAATTAAAAAAATGGGGAAGGCTTGTCTGGTTCGAATGTGGGGAAGAAGGATGGGGGCCGTTATTTAAACAGGTATAGTGCGATATATAACTGCGCTATACATATATAGCGTGGTTATTTACATCGTTATGCTTTTCTGTCTTATCAGCCCTGCATAATGCGGTTTACATTGGCGTTATATATATATAGAGCTCTTTATATTTTAACGGCCAAACTCCGTTAAACTATAGCGTTAAAAGAGTGCTATCTATAAAAAGGTTACTATTTTTTTTACACGCATTTAAGTCACACTTGTCCAAAAGAACCACAAACGAGTTCTGGATTCTCCCCCTTGATCCACCAAATAACCATCTAGCTAGTAATCAGCAAAATCTTTTAAGTGTATGCCCATATAATCAAGCTTTTTTCCTTCGTTACTTGGTATAAGTTGAAGAATTTATCACAATGACTTAACCAACTTCGGGGATTGTTGACATCAAATTCTTGAAACTTCAACTTGACTTTTGGTAGCTTGGACTACGAGCTATTAGAAACAGGCCCATCCAAAATTTGTGAGGCCTACCCCAAGGGTGTGGGTTGAGAGGTTTCAAAAGGAATGGAATACGTCTGGGAGGGTTAATTCAAAAGTTGAAGGGTAAGAAATAGGTTGGTTTATTGGCATCGTAGAAAATGAGCTAATGGGATTGGTAAAGTTGGTTCATGAACATTGGGTAGGTTTGAAGCTAAAGGGTTGGGTTGACATAGGGTGTGAGTTAATACGTGAAAAATGAGGAATTGACGACATTGAGTATTAGCTCATCTGAGGAACAAAAGGTTGTGTAATTGTTGGGTACAGGCTCACTACTAGCATATCTTCGATGTGTTTGGTGGAGCTTAAAATTTCCACTATATTTGCTTAAAAATCCACCTGCTTATTCTCCAGTTTATCCATACATTTCATAAATTCCTCCATAAACATTTATAGCTGAACTTCGACTCGCCGCAACCCATTATCTATAGATGGCTTTTTCTGTTTATCCAACATTTCGAATGCTGGGACCTAAGGCTCTGATACCAAATTGTATCGTTCGAGCTACTTGTTGGTCTCAAACTCCTACGCAAGTATACGTGGTCGTAGCAAGTAATATAATGTTAAATCAAATGTCGAACCTACAGGGACTTGCGTAAACTACTTGCTGAATCACTCTAATTGTTATTTAATCAAGCCAAAATAAAATCCAGGAATGTAACTAATTTATACTACGAATCTATGGAATAACTAATTATCAAGTACGAAAGTATTGTTTTGTATTCAGTAGAGGCAAATATTGCAGGGTTGTGATCAATTCATCACTCGTATTGCATTCTAATTAACTCTCCCCTTCATATAATTCACTCAAGGTTGCTAATTAATCGATAAACGCTCTCATAGCCTTCTCCCGAAGTACTACTAGCCTATTCTCAATAGATTAACGCCTATATTCCTATGAAATTAATCTACTAGAACGCACTAAGATTACGATGTTTAATTAAGCACGGTGAGTAGGTATATTCCTATCCTAACAACAAATCCGATCCCCTGAAGGGTTAAGATCGCGCTCTCTTCAATTCTTCTCTAGTCTATATACGGCTTTCCCAAGCATAACATTGATAGTATATAGAACCAAATTGCTGGCCAGACAATTAAGCAATTAAACACAGAATTGAAGAAACAACCATATATTGAGTGAACTATATTCAAGGTTAAATTAATGTCGAATAACAATATTCATGGCTAAATCACAACCCCAGAACAATGGTTGTTTAGCCACTCATGTTATAATCAAACAATTGCATAAGTGTTGCAGAAATTGAAAATACTAGAATAAGAAGAAGAAAACTGAGAAATCCTTCGCTTCCTAATGATCCCGTGTGTATCTTCTCTCCAAAAATGGCATACCTCCTTCAAAATTGTGTTTTTGGGTCTATTTATATGTTTTGGGACAAACCCTAAACGTGTAGGATACTTCTAGTCAAAACGGGAAACACTTAGAACCTTCAAAACTCGGACTGGGCCGGATCAGGGACCAGGCATTACAGGCCAAACGCCTGGCCAGGGCTGGCGTTATGGGTCAAACGCCCCCCAAACGCCTGGTCTCACCAGGCTTTATATCCCAAACGCCCGGCTAAAGCCTGGTATGACCAGGCTTTACAGCTCAAACACCCGGCTATAGCCAGGTTCACTCCTTTTTTACTCTTGAGCGTATTTTTGACGTTTATTCATCCGTTTAGCTCGGTTTCCATCTCCAATTCACCTACACATGAAATAGACTCCATTATGCACATACGACATGTATTTTTATCATTAACGCACATAAAATGTAAGGCGCATAATGCTTTAAACCATGAATTACAGCAACACATCAATACCCTACACTTAGACTCTTGCTCGTCCTCGAGTAATGGGACAATCAACTACCCTTCAACAAGTACAAGGTCCATTATCAAGGAGTATTTAACTTTTCAATCACAGACCTTACCCCTTAACTATGATCGATACGGGCAATCAAGTATGAACATACAAAATTTCACATTCATTCCCTTCTTTAAACATGCCCAAGTATAACAATTTAAATTGGTCTGAGCAAGATACGACTTATTTAAACTGAATATTTAAAATGAACAATTCATAAAAAGAAATCTTTCTGTGGAATCAATCATACCAATAACCTAATTGCAACCACCCAACCTCAAGATTCAACTTGCAACCACTAAGCCCTCTCAATTCACGCACCTACCCAACAAGAAAGTTTACAATATTACCAATGATTCAAGAGATCATGTTCCCTCACCACAAACAAAAGAGTGAATATAACTAGTCCACACATTCAAATATGCTTTTGAACATTATTTAAGGACATCACACAATTGAACAAATTCATTCACTCTCAAAAAGAATTCATATGCATCTCGTGGTCGTACCATAAGCTTACCCTTAGTGTTGATCTCTACTAATTCAAGTTAGCCAAATCTAGGATCAATTAGGACTTTTAAGGTTGTAATGTAGGCTTAGGGACGGGTAGGATATATTTAAGAATAGTGAATAACCCTCCTAAGCACTTTAATACACTACCTTCACAACTCAACACATATTCTTCTCAACCAATTCCCTTTCCACAATTCATATTCACATAGCCCTTTTTCAATTAAGCACTTCTATATTTTCACTAGCACAAATTAATAAAAATTTGAAGGTGTGTATCTTTTTGTACATACTTTTACTATCATTTTTTTTCTTTCTTTCCTACACACACTCCATACATGAAGATTCCATGGCTAGTGACTTTTGAATACAATTTTTAGTGCACTAACAGGCCTTTCCATGGCTCCACTCAAAAGTTAATCCCCAATATCACACCTTACTTCTTTTAGATGGTAAGTGACTTAGCAGGAAAAGGAGCAAAAATCTCAATTTAAGAACAAAATAGGGGTACGACTTGTAATGTGGGTACCAAAGAAAAGGTCTAAAGGCTCAAAGGGGCTAGAAATGAAAATTTAATTCTTATGTGACAAGCACATCCATGATCAAGCAAGAAAATGCCTACGTCATCTCCTAGATTAGCATAACCTACAATTTCGCTTCGATTAACACACGGGGCAAGTTCTAGACTACAAAGGATAGCATAGAAAATCACTAAACCTCACTCACACATTACACATGACTCAATCACAACGGTTTTATTCAACTCTCAAGTCANGTCATCTCCCAGACTAGCATAACCTACAATTTCGCTTAGATTAACACACGGGGCAAGTTCTAGACTACACAGGATAGCATAGAAAATCACTAAACCTCACACATTGCACATGGCTCAATCACAACGGTTTTATTCAACTCTCAAGTCAAGCAAGCACACAAAATTGAGAGAATTAAGCAATATTACACTATGTAGCATACAAGTCAAACAACTGAGCTAAGGCATCACAAAATAGGCTATTTATTTTTACTCAAGCATCACATGCCAAACCAAATATAAGGGAAAGCAGCATGTATGTCATAACCTAATATGTCGGCAATCAAATATGTCATAGGGTATTTCTAAGAGTAACTCAGTTCCTTCCTAACTACTCAAAAAAAAAATTAAAGTGCCCGGTTCAAGTTACACCCTTGGAAAAGAACCGGGGCCCAAAGAAAAACTAAGGGATACTACCTAACTATCCTACAGAAAAATAAAATAAAAATTTGGCGTTTTTAAATCGGACTTTATCCCTCAAGAAAATTGTCCAACAGATCCATCGTTGAGAAAAGTCCGAGATTTTTCTTTAAAAAAAAAGTAAACAATAATTTTTATACAATTACACTAGGGAAAGTACTTTCCCCACCCCACACTTATGTTATGCATATTCCTCGATGCATTATTACAAAGAAAAACATTAAAACAAGGGTGAGAAATACTCCCTGATACCCTCTCGGGCCTAGCTCGGACATGATTCTCAATCTTTAGAGTCGGGATGACCCCACACTTAAGCTCAAACATGCCCCTCAGCTTCAACTTTTGGGTACTCAGACTTCCCCTACTCTGCAAAATAAAAACAACACAAAACTGACACTAAAAAATAATGAAAAGATATACAGGCTGGGTTGCCTCCCAACAAACGCCTTATTTATAGTCGTGGCACGACGCATAATCTCGCCTCACTAATCAGCGAGCATGACCTTGGTCTTCTCACGATTTATTGTACCACCCCAATAGTGTTTGACTCTATGTCCATTCACTAAAAAATTTCTTTCACCATGTATAGCTCGCAACTCAAGTGCACCATATGGGGTGACTCTCATTATCTCAAACCGACCTGACCATCTCGATTTCAGCTTTCCCGGAAACAGTCTCAGCCTAGAATTGAATAATAATACATGTTGGCCTGGCTCAAAATGACGCGGCTTTATGTGTTTGTCATGCCATCTCTTGGTCTTTTCTTTGTAAAGTTTGGCATGTTCGTATGAGTGAAACCTGAAATCATCCAATTAATCCAACTGCAACAATCTTTTCTCACCCGCGGCTTCAAGGTTCATGTTTAGCTTCTTGATGGCCCAATATGCCTTATGTTCAAGCTCTACGGGCAAGTGACATGCCTTCCCATAGACCAGCTTGTACGGTGATGCTCCAATTGGTGTTTTGTACGCTGTTCTGTATGCCCATAAGGCATCATCTAACTTAGCAGCCCAATCTTTCCTGTTCACACTCACCGTTTTCTCTAATATTTGCTTAATTTCTCTGTTGGATACCTCTACTTGTCCACTTGTTTAAGGGTGATATGTTGTTGCAACTCGATGATGGACCCCATACNCGGACCCCATATTTAGCTAAAAGGTTATTCAACAACCGATTGCAAAAGTGGGTTCCTTCATCACTAATCAAGGCACGTGGAGTACCAAATCTGGAGAATATATTCTTCTTTACAAACGTAGCGACAACCATGGCATCATTCATCGGCAATGCAATTGCCTCCACCCATTTCTACACGTAGTCAACTGCCAGCAAAATGTATTTATTTCCCCTGGATGATGGGAGTGGACCCATAAAGTTTATCCCCCATACATCAAAAATATCTACCTCCAAGATATTATTCAAAGGCATCTCGTACTTCCTCGTTATCGTTCCTGTTCTCTGGAATTGGCCACACTTTTTAACAAATGCGTGGGCATCTTTGAATAGCGTTGGCCAAAAAAGACCATATTGTAGCACTTTCGCCGCTGTTCTATTGCCACCATGATGGCCCCCATATGGTGATGCATGAAAATCATACAACACAAGTTCCACTTCTTTATCAGGAATACATTTCCTCATTAATTGATCACCACATTCTTTGTACATATAGGGCTCATCCCAGTAGTAAGACTTCACATTGCATAAGAACCTCTTTCTTGCTTCAAATTCTATTTCTGGAGGAAGTACCCCACTCACCAGATAATTCACATAATCAGCACACCACNTGATCTGTGTGGACTATAACTTTTGTTCCCACCAAGTATGCCCGGAATTTTTCAAAGGCCCACACCACTGCTAACAGCTCCTTTTCAGTGGTGGTGTAATTTTGTTGTGCATCATCAAGGGTCTTACTCGCATAGTAAATGGAATAAAACACTTTGTCTTTCCTTTGGCCTAGCACTGCCCTAATTGCATGGTCACTTGCATCACATATTAGTTCAAATGGTACTGACCAATCAGGTGCAACAATTATGGGGGCAGCTACCAATTTCTTTTTGAGCTCCTCAAATGCCTTCAGGCAGGGTGCATCAAAATTGAACTTGACATCTTTTTCCAGCAACCTGCACAAAGGAGTAGCAATTTTAGAAAAATCTTTAATAAAGCGCCTATAAAATCCTGCGTGTCCTAAGAAACTCCGGACGCCTTTTACTGAAATTGGTGGAG
>MDKJ01316030.1:0-23816 GCA_005239525.1 Nicotiana knightiana | reverse complement strand
AAAATATGTAAATAATCAGATAATTTAGGCCAAATATTAATAGTTAAGCGACTGTGCTAGAACTACGGAACTCGGGAATGCCTAACACTTTCTCTCGGGTTAACAGAATTCCTTACTCGGACTTCTGGTGCGCAGACAAATTAAAACAGAGTCAAACTTTCCTCGGTTTGGGATTTCAATAAATAAATGGTGTCCCGGAACACCGTAAAAAATCCGGGTGGCGACTCTGAAAACTAAAATAAATCCCAAAACCGAATAATATCACTTTAATTGGAAAAACTCCCTTATTACCCTTCCCTAATCATCAGGGGAAGGGTAGTGGAAAAAGGAGGTGCGACAATTTCAAAACCATGTCTTGATTTAATATTACTATTATGGTCCTATTAAGTCCAAATCATTCCATAAATAGCCAAATTGGCACCTTTTTGGCTATAATGCAATAACTTTGCAATTATAGCCCATGAATTTAATTTTCGTGTTATTTTGACAGAAAATTAGTCCATTGCATTTTTAAATACTAAATAATTACTTTTAAAACATTTCCATGCATAAAATCACTTTTGTAATTAGTTAATTATTTTACAAATTAATTTTTATTCAGTTACTTTGGGTATTTAACAAACAACCTTTTTTATTTCAATTTTAGCCTAAAACTAACCAGACCAATGCCTAAATACCAGCTCAATACCCCTTATAAATTAGCCCAAACCCTTTGAGCCCAAAACCCCTATCTTCCCGACCCAAAGCCCCTTGACCAATCCTGGTTGTTGATCATTTTTTATCAACGGTCCAGGATCCCCTTGCCTGAATTAAATCATATACCCCCTCTAACCCTAATTATTTTCCACCTTTCCCCCCGCCGTCACCCTCTCTCTTATCTCTCAAACTCTCTCTACCTAAACCCTAATCTTCAAGCGCCGTCACCGAATTTTACCTCTATTCTATAGTGTTTCGTTGTCATGTCAGGCCTATACTGGCCTCCTACATGCTGTGGTTCATCAGTTTCCTAGATCATTGATGTTTGAGGTTGAATTTCAGGTGTTAGATATATCCACTTCATATAATCTACTACTAGGACAACCATGGATACATGCCGATGGGGTTGTGGCCTCGACTTTGCATCAGGCGGTAAAATTCGAGTGGAATCATCAGGAAGTCAATATCATGGGGATGGGAGCAACCTCATCTACAACCGCCAGACTATCCCGGTAGTTGAGGATAAGAGAAGGCTTGGTGGAGAAACTTATCATCACATCGAGCGGGTCAATGCAATCGACAAGGATAAGTGGTGGAATAGTAAGATTGAAAGCATAATGAATTGGAGTGGATACAAACCCGACAAGGGTCTTGGTAAGAATCTTCAAGGCATTTCCGAGCTAATACGCTCAAGCGCCACAACACTACCTTTGGCCTGGGCTACCAGTACACTTGGAAAGAGTACAATGACTAGATGCCACTATGGCATGGTCCTTACTATCCATGGAGCAACCCATACCGTACTTGGAACAGACTTTCTAGCAAGCTGACGTCGTAGGGGGACCAGAGGAGGAGGAAGTATTAACAGCCTTAAGGAACTTATTCTTGGAAGATGAGGATATGGATTGTTGTGTCATTGTTGAGGAGGAGGAGGAGGAGGGCCCTACCATCCAAGTTGTGAGCAAGGGATCGTTTCTCAGAAACTGGACTGTCAGACCATCCAGGGCCCGACGAGTCCCGGGGTAGCAAGGCTGAACAACATTGTTTATTTTTCTTTCCAAGAAAATGATTTCTCTTTCTTGAATTCTATTTGAAATAAAGTTACTAGTGTTCCGAAACGTTTGTTTAAATTATTGAAAATCACTTTTATGTTTTAAAGCTATTCATAAGAAGATATCATACCCGAGGAAATCGTCAGAGAAGTAGAGGACTTTGAGAACAAGCCTAAATCCAATCTGGACGAGACCAAGGTAATCAACTTGGGAGATTCAGAGGCTGTCAAAGAAACCCGCATCAGCATCCACCTGTCACCGCCAGAGAAAGAAGAGTATACACAATTCCTGAAGGAGTATGAAGACGTATTTGTATGGTCGTACGATGATATGACCAGACTAAGTACATCTATCGTGGCTCACAAGTTTCCCACAATCCAATGTGCCCACCAGTGAAGCAGAAGCTCCGGAAGTTCAAGCCTGACATGAGTTTGAAAATCAAGGAGAAGTCACCAAACAAATCAACGCCAAGGTCCTTAGGGTGGTTGAATACCCAACATGGTTAGCCAACATCGTGCCAGTACCAAAGAAGGATGGAAAGTTTAGAGTTTGCGTCGATTACCAGGATCTCAACCGAGCTAGTCCAAAAGATTATTTCCCTCTTCCAAACAAACACATCCTAATCGACAATTGTGCCAAACATGAGCTCCAGTCATTTGTGGATTTCTTCGCCGGTTACCATCAGATCTGGATGGACGAGGAGGACGCTGAGAAAATGACTTTCATCACACCGTGGGGAGTATTCTGTTATAAGATGATGTCATTCGGCCTAAAGAATGCTGGGGCCACTTACATGAGGGCTATGACTACTATCTTCCATGACATGATACATAAGGAGATTGGGGTATATGTGGACGACGTCATCATCAAGTCCAAGAAAGCCACATATCATATAGATTTGAGGAATTTCTTCAACATATTGCGAAAATACAACTTGAATTAAACACTGCAAAGTGTGCATTCGGGGTTCCTTCCGAAAAATTGCTCGGGTTCATCGTCAGCCGCCGAGGAATAGAACTGGATCCATCAAAAGTCAAAGCCATCCGGGAGCTTCCACCACCAAAGAACAAGATGGATATAATGAGTTTTCTGGGACGACTAAATTACATCAGCCGGTTCATTACGCAGTCCACAGTCATATGTGAACCAATCTTCAAGATGTTAAAGAAAGACGCTGCAACCAAATGGACCGAGGATTGACAAAAGGCCTTCGATAGAATCAAGGAATACCTATCGACGCCACCAGTTTTGGTTCAACCAGAGCCAGGTAGACCCTTATTACTCTACCTTGCAGTACTAGATGGAGCTTTCGGCTGCGTTCTGGGGCAGCATGACGAGACATGGAGAAAGGAACAGGCTATCTATTATCTAAGTAAGAAGTTCACTCTATACGAGGCACGGTATTCTCTACTGGAACGTACCTGTTGCGCTCTAACCTGGAACGCTCAGAAGCTGAGACACTACTTTTGTGCCTACACAACATATCTCATTTCAAGGATGGATCCCTTGAAGTATATATTCCAGAAACCCATGCCCACTGGCAAGCTGGCTAAGTGGAAAATCCTACTGAATGAGTTCGATATCATCTATGTGACTCAGAAAGCGGTCAAGGAACAGGCATTGGCAGATTATCTTGTAGAAAATCCTGCGGGAGGAGAATACGAACCCTTGAAAATGTATTTTCCCGATGAAGTATTGTTCATAGGAGAAGACATTGCTGAATCATACGATGGTTGGAGGATGTTCTTTGATGGAGCGGAAAATTTCAAAAGAGTTGGCATTGGAGCTATTTTGGTATTAGAAACTGGCCAACACTATCTGATATCCGCCAAACTCAGATTTTCTTGCACCAACAACATGGCAGAGTATGAAGCTTGCATACTAGGACTCAAAATGGCCATCGACATGAATATTCAAGAGCTTATGGTAATCAGCGATTCAGATTTGCTTATACACCAAGTACAAGGAGAATGTGCCACCAAGAATTCCAAGATATTTTCATATCTGCACCATGTACATGAATTGAGAAAGAGGTTCACAAAGATAGAATTTCGGCACGTCCCCAGAATTCAGAACGAGTTTGCCGATACACTGGCCACATTATCATCCATGATACAACATCCGGATAAAAACTTCATTGATCCTATTCCAGTGAAGATCCTTAGTCAGCCAGCATATTGTGCGCATGTTGAAGAGGAAGCAAACGGGAAGCCTTGGTACCACGACATCAAAGAATACTTGGCAAAAAGGGAGTACCCAGAGCATGTGAATCATGCATAGAAACGTACGCTTCGGAGGTTGTTCAACAGTTTCTTTCACATCGGAAGAATCCTATATAGGAGAACTCCCGACTTGGGATTACTGAGATGTGTTGACGCAAAGGAAGCTTCTAAGCTACTTGAAGAAATAAATTTTGGGACATGCGGCCCGCATATGAATGGTTTTGTCTTGGCCAAAAATATATTTAAAGCCGGTTATTTTTGGATGACCATGGAAATAGACTGCATCCACTATGTTCGGAAGTGCTACCAATGTCAGGTACATGCAGATATGATAAAAGTACCACCGAATGAGCTCAATGCAACTAGCTCACCTTGGCCATTTGTCGCCTGGGGAATGGACGTCATTGGTACGATCGAGCCCACCGCCTCAAATGGGCACAAGTTCATATTGGTAGATATTGATTACTTCACAAAATGGGTCAAAGCAGCATCTTACAAAGCAGTGACTAAGAAAGTCGTGGCAGACTTTGTCCGCGACCGGATTGTTTGTCGGTTGGAGTTCCAGAATCAATCATCACTGACAATGCTTCCAATCTCAACAGTGACCTGATGAAGTCCATGTGCGATTCTTTCAAAATCAAGCACAAGAATTCCACAGCCTATAGAACTCAGATGAATGGAGTTGTTGAGGTTACCAACAAGAATATCAAGAAGATACTGAGAAAGATGGTATAAAATCACAAATAGTGGCATGAAAAGCTGTCATTTGCCTTATTGGGATACCGCACCACAGTCCGCACATCAACCGGGGCAACTCCTTACTTACTAGTTTTTGGTACGGAAGTTGTTATTCCTGCAGAAGTGGAGATTCCTTCCTTGAGAATCATACAAGAAGCTGAGCTCAGCGACACAGAATGGATAAGGAGCTGTTATGAGCAACTAACCCTCATACACGGGAAAATAATAAATGCAGTGTGTCACAGACAACTTTATCAGAACATAATGACCAAAGCCTTTAACAAAAGAGTCAAGCCTAGACAGTTCACACCGAGGCAGCTGGTGTTGAAGAAGATCTTTCCGCATCAAGATGAAGCCCTAGGGAAATTCTCTCCCAACTGTCAGGGTCCATACATGGTTCACAGGGTACTGATAGGAGGAGCTCTCATACTTGCAGAAATGGACGGAGAAGTCTGGCCAAAACCGATCAATTCAGATGCAGTCAAGCGATACTATGTGTAACTCTTTATACTCTTCTCAAATGATGTAAATTGAACTACGCCCAACCTAATTCCCGTTTAAGAGGGGATACGTAGGTAGCCCTGTGGGTTTGGTCACAATCCAATAAAAATCTTATTTCCCCCACAATTGGAACCAGGGTAGAATTTTGAGGACCCTCAAAATTCTAGAGCAAGTTCAGCCGATCGCAGCATATACAATAGTTAGAGATGTCAATCCATCTAACTGGGGCGGAATTTTGAGGAGGACCCTCAAAATTCCATAGCAAAAGAGGTTGCAATGTCTCAGATCTTGTCACGGTCATAGGTTCATCTAAAACTCTTAAAGTACATTTTTACTATGTCTTTACAAAACTATGCATGCTTGCTTGTAAAATAGCTCTATTTAGCTAAATCCTACCCCGATGATGCAAACAGGATCATCAGACCAAGCAAGTCTAGCGGGGAAACGAATCAACCTCCCCCATCTACAAAACTCACAATTTTTCTTTGGATGCAGGGACAAAGGATAGACATGCCACAAAGTCACAATCCTCATAAATCGCATATCAAAATCTGCTACCAGCTAAGAAACTCCGCTATTACCTACTATTCATTCTACTCTCATGCATAAGGCTAAACTTTGCCTTTCCTTGCATGAGGTTAAGATTTACCTCCACATCTACATAAGGCTAATGTTTGCCTTCATTTGCATGGGACTAAGCCCTGTCCCGCATCTTGCATGAGGCTAACCTCTGCCTTCATCTACATAAGGCTAATCTCTGCTTTCATTTGCATGGGACTAAGCCCTGTCCTGCATCTTGCATGAGGCTAAACTCTGCCTCCATCTGCATAATGCTAATCTTTACCTTCATTTGCATAGGACTAAGCCTTGTCCCGCATCTTGCATAAGGCTAACCTCTGCCTCCATCTGCGTAAGGATAATCTTTGCCTTCATTTGCATGGGACTAAGCCCTATCCCGCATTTTAAATGAGGCTAAGCTCTACCTCCATCTGCATAAGGTTAATCTTTGCCTTCATTTGCATGGGACTAAGCCCTATCCCCCATCTTGCATAAGGCTAATCTCTGCCTCCATTTGCATAAGGCTAATCTCTGCCTTCATTTGCATGAGACTAAGCTCTGTCTCCACATTGTGCATGAGGCTAAGCTCTGCCTCCATCTGCATAAGGATAATCTCTGCCTTCACCTGCATGGGACTAAGCCTTGTCCCTCATCTTGCATGAAACTAAGATCTGTCTCCATACCTGCATAAGGCTAAGCTCTACCTCCAATTTACATTCCTTCACCGAGACTAAGCGTTGTCTCTCCAGTATTATCTACCCTGCTCTTCTTTCGGGCTAACCTCTGCCCTCCTCTTCACAAGACTGAACCTTTTCTTGTTGACATCATATTATTGCATCTCATGGGCTGAAGTATCTTCAACCTATCCAAAGGCGTCATAGTATAAAGGCATCATCCTCATAGACTGAAGGCACCATGTCGTGGCCTGAGGATCTCTCTCGGCTTGCATATCATTATTCAAAGGCATCATAGTTCAGAGGCATCATCCTCATGTCCCGAGAACATCATTTCATGGCCTGCGAATCTCTCACAGAACAACTCATGGCCCAGGACGTCATGGTCTAAGTACGTCATCCTCAACCGTCCGAAGACAATTCTCATGGTCCGAAGGGAACCTGCATCATGTTTAAATTTCCGCACAATATATGCTCGTAGTATCTCTATTTGCAGGTAACCCAGCAAGCAACTGTTATCCCAGGAGGAGCGATCCCGCTCTAGTTCCTCTGACTATATCAAACCTGGATTCTCCCCACAAATCATTCTTTCACCTATCCCTAGATATTGCGTCCTTTCTTGCGATGACTTCATCGGTATATTCCACCGATGAATCCAGAACTACACACGGCCTGATTCTTATAAAACCAGGGATATGTAGGCAGTTCAGAAGCCAGAGTGCGGCCTAAATCTCTCAAACTGTTTCGCTTGGTCAAAATTGGCCATCATATCTTTACCCGACAACTCTTTCATCCTTTTCGGGTAAAGAGGGGCAGCTATTGATACCCAATTTTTACCAAAATAACTTTTTAATTGCATGTATGCCTTCAAAATCATGCATTAGCACCAATTATTCTTTTTCACATTTTTTATTAATTTGCTCAGTATTTTATTTTTAATAAATAATTACAATAATTGCATCACAAATGATTTCAAAAACCTGTCTTGATTTAATATTACTATTATGGTCCTATTGAGTCCAAATCATTCCATAAATAGCCAAATAGACACATTTTTGGCTATAATCGCAATAACTTTGCAATTATAGCCCATGCATATAATTTTTGTGTTATTTTTACTACAAATTAGTCCATTAAATTTTTAAATACTAAATAATTACTTTTAAAACATTTCCATGCATAAAATCACTTTTGCAATTAGTTAATTATTTTACAAATTAATTTTTATTCAATTACTTTGGGTATTTAACAAACAACCTTTTTTATTTCAATTTTAGCCTAAAACTAACCAGACCAATGCCTAAATACTATCCCAATACCCCTTATAAATTAGCCTAAACCCTTGGAGCCCAAAGCCCCTATGTGCCCGACCTAAAGCCCCTTGGCCAATCCTGGCCGTTGATCATTTTTTATCAATGGTACAGGATCCCCTTGCCTTAATTAAACCATATACCGCCCTCTAACCCTAATCATTTTCCACCTTTCCCCCCGCCGTCACCCTCTCTCTTCTCTCTCAAATGCTCTCTACCTAAACCCTAATCTTCAAGCGCCTTCACCGGCTTATACCTCCATTCTATGGTGTTTCATTGTCATCTCAGGCCTACACTGGCCTCCTACATGCTGTGGTTCATCAGTTTCCTAGATCCTTGAGAATATCTCAAGGGACCTAGACGATCTGGTTTGCACCTTTGATTTCTTTGCCTGTTTCAGGTTGTTGCTCGACCATGAGTAAGAAACCTCTTTTATTTTGCTATGAACCCATGGTTTTCTAGGCCTCTGTTCTCGTCTCTGTTATGCTTTCTAAAAGACCTGTTTATTATCTCCGATCTGTATAGATCTGAGATGAATCGAGTAACTATCACATGTTTTCCTTGAAAGTTTTCTAATTCCAATTGATTTCCCGTTTTTCCTAAACTAGGGTTTACTATAAGTCATTTCTCAAAGGGTTTTCTGATTTTTAAATGCTTAATTATTTGTTCTTAAGTGTTCTTGACTGATTTATGCTAAGGTCGCTTAAAAACCCTAGTCGATTTATGTGAAACTCTGATTTTATAATTTCTTGCTTCGATTCTAAGTTCTTCAATGTTACCAGTCGTATTAATTCACTCTGTATCTTTGACATACACGATTTTCCTTTGTCAAATCCAGTATCCTGTGATTTTTTCCCTAACTAATCTCTATTAGGGTTCGAATCAGTTTTTCGGCTAATTCCTATGTGTTTATGAAATTTTACTTAGTTTATTTATGGAGGTTGATATATTCTTTCCATAAATCATTGTCACTTTGAAATTTGGCTGATTGATTTGCTCTGATTTGTATGCCTAAGTCTTGCCTATTTCCATGTTTACGACTTTAATTAGTCATTCTTACCTTATTTGATTGCATGTATATTTACTGATTCCTTTACATGATTCTTTCCTTAATTAGGCCCCTGATTATTTTATCCTGTGCTCCTTTATTTGGTCTGATTTGAACCTCTTGCCTTAATTAATCCATGTCCTTATCGTTGGGTAATTACCCTTAATTAAGGGAAGACTATACTGATTTGGGGTGTGAATTGATTCAGTGATTTCCTTAATTGCTGAGTGATTGATCTCCTTTTCCTTAATCTGTTTTTCTCTTAACTACTATATATACTCTCCTCTATTTTCACTTCTAAGACACGAACACTAGTTCGAGAAACTCTCTCACACTTAAAATCTCTCTTTGTTCTCCTCTGTTACTTGCAATCATTCACTGATCTAGCCGGCTGTAAGCCAATGCTAGTTATTATACAACTTCTGGTCTATACTCTGTGCTTTCTCTCCTTAACTGGCATGTCCTAATTCAATTCCAAAGTCCAAAACTCTACGTGTTTCATTGCTTTTTTAATTCATGCGTTATGATTTCCAATGTTGTTTCTTGTTTACTATCTTGTTGCTCAGCATGACTAAATTACATTTCCTAAGTATTGTTTCACCTAGCATGTCTGAATTTTATTCTATCTGCGACTAGTGTGTGTACTTCTGCCTACTGCTTTACCAATCATGTTTCAATCTGTTTGTTCAGTATGTTAGCATGTTTAACTAATGAATACTTCTGATGTTTGCCTAGTCTGTTCACTTAGGTGCTTACTTAATCTGCTTTGCTAAGTTGTCTAGTATTACAAAGTAACTCTAGTTGTATGCCTAATCCTGTTCAGTGTTTATGTGGCTTTACTGAAATCTTTGCTCTATGCCTGAATCACCTACTCATTTATAACTAACTTATTAAAACTCTTGAAAATTTCTTTGCATCCTGTTATTTATGTGCTGCACCATACATTGATGTGTATTCTATGTGTCCCCAATCCCCTCAATCCTTGTTTGGAATCTGTTTGCTAAATATACCTAATTTATTTGTGTTCTGATTTTAAAAGTGTTTCAATACTTCTACTTAAACTGTTTTACCACTAAACTATCTCTTATTTTTAAAACCTTTTCACTCCTAGAGTCCTCTTCATATTGTTTTACCAAAAAAGCCTTTTTCAAAACTATGTCAAGCACTCTCACTTCACTCTTTGATCATTAGGTTCTGCCCCTCCAGTGTGTGTACTGCCTTGGAATCCCCTGGGATTACTTTGAACTCTGGCACACTGGGGCTGGCCCTTCCACACTGCACTTACTCAATCCCTGTTATGAAAAGTCTAGGTTTGAGCACTGCCCGGGATCCTTGAGGTTCTTAGGGAACTCTGATACACCTGGACACAAACTTGGCTATGAAATCCTTGGCATTTGAGACTATCGAAGGCATGGGTGTATCAGGTGTGCTTTGGGCCTACTGTAGGCTCCCGAGAGCTAATTTTACTTTTCATTTGTGTAATTTATTCAATTCTGGTATGTAATAATCATTTGTAAATAGATATTTGGGTCACTAGTGAAAAGTGAGGGTAGCTATATAATCCTATGGGTAAAGCTGGGTAGGAATCATGCTTTAGATTTACATTATGCAAATCTGCATTAGAAAACATGTTCTATGATGGCTGTGTCTATTTGCATTCAAACCATGCCAAAGCTATGCACTAGACATCCTGTTTTAAGGTATTCACGTTTATCGCTTTAGCATATCATATGTCATATATCACTATTCCAGTTTCTGGTTCAGCATCAATACTGTCACTTAGAAATCCTGCTAATTAATAATCCTGCCTTAATAAAAAATAGTCATTCTCTGTATGCATTAGATATCATGTTCTTGGGACTCTGTTTGCATCTTTTTTGAAGCATGTATATTTCGACTAAATAAATATCTGTCCATGAAAGTGTTTTAAAATAGCCTCACGCGTAGGTATAATGTCTCTAAATACAAATTAGTATAAATCACTTGTTATAATCTGTATCACCTAGATCAGCATGCCCATAGGTTGAAATAATCTCAAATTGTTTAAATAGCTCCTGTAACTAGGATTGCATATAGTCCCACGTCTAGGCAAGTCTTAGGTAATTAATCCCCATGTAAAAAATGAGAAACTGTGTTTTGATTGTTTATAAACTACTTAAGTCTAACAGGTTTTGGAAATCAGTAGGCAAACTTATTAGGACCCTGTCATTTAGTTTCTAAACAGTGCTGCATGTTCTGTGTATGAATGCTCACCTAGATATCCTGACTTGGGATTTCTCTAAAGAATTTATATGAACTTTGTGTTTGAAACGTTCTGCTTATTTGCTATATACACATGGAGGTAAACATTATCCTTCTAACGTCTTTCCCTTTATTTGACAAGTCCTACATGTTATTTGTTTGTCGCCTAGATCTTTGCCCTTTTAAAACACCTTAGTATTGTCTAGAACTGCGCAAATTTAGAGGTCCTAAACTCCTCCGAGACCACAAGGAAGGGACAGGTAACAACACGCTTAGAGTTCGTTAATCAATTCGCTTATATAACCGCTAAGGGATGGGATAATGGGTAGTAAAAGGATATGATGACCTGTGCGCTAATGTAACGTGTAGCCCCTCATTGAGGAGTGATTACCGAGCATTGCATGGATATGATCCTATAGGATAAATAACTTAGGACCCCTTTCACCCATTTACATATGTGTGCTTAGACTGCTAATATGTTAAAACCTTTATTTGTTTACATATGTGTGCTTAGACTGCTAATCTGTTAAAACCTTTACTTGTTTACATATGTGTGCTTAGACTGCTAATCTGTTAAAACCTTTACTTGTTTACACATGTGTGCTTAGACTTCTTATTTGCACCTGATTAATGGGACCCACAATTGTGGACTTCTAGGGGTGCATAACACCTTCCCCTTGAAGTAACTTCAAGACCTTACCCAATCTATGATTATACAAGTAGTCTTATAAATGACCCATAATAGGTGCCCTAACGCACCTTAATTCGTTAGGTGATGATTCTTCATATTCCTTACATCCATTTTCCCAAAAGGAAATGAGTTGTCCCAATAATGTCAAAAACCCTGACCAATCCGAAAGGAGAGGAAAAGGAGGGGGGGGGGCATGGGGCATGTGGCATATTGTAATTTTTTCCGGAATAAAGTCAAATAGAAAGCTCTTAGCTGATTGGGTACGTAGTTTCTTATGACTCGGAAGGGGTTATAAAGTTCTCATATTTATCATAGGATGGCATGGGTATGCGGTATGTTGTGTAGAGATTGATATTTGCATGTGTGATGTCTCGGTTTAGTTCTAGAAGGAAGGTCATAAATTCTTAGGCAGCATGGACAGTTCCAGATGACTAGGTAAATGGTATCACTAATTGATGCGGCTTGATGAGGGTATACATTTCAGAAAGGGCAATGTGTTTGAGTTAAGGGTGCTTCATTTGGTGTGGCAGTACTCTCCTTGGTAGTCGACTGCAGGTATTCAAATTTGGTCTTGTAACACACACGGATTGTAGGGGTATCCCTCGTGGTATGATCGTGTATTGGGGTAGAATTAGACATTCGGGCGATGGAGTTGAGATCAGATATAGTGACTTGTATGCTATGAGGGTTTGGAGACTGGGAACTCTAATGAGTAGATAATTTCATAGTGGTGGGCTGTGGAGACATAGCCCAAGGTTAGTCAGAGGTTAGTGTGTGTTGTAATTCAGTCGTTGTTGGGATTATTTGTATTCTAGAATAAGTTATGAGCTACTCTTCTGTGCTGCGAGGAGTTATGATCCGTTGGTTATATGCACATATGGTGCAGATCTATTTGGACTTCATAACGGGATTTGAGTAAGGTAAGTAATTGGGTATTGCAGGATTGAGACGTATTAGTTATGTTCTTTCGAGTTTTGTGGTATGGTATCGTCCGATTTCCCCGTGGTTATGGCAATGTACTTAGAGTACCTGATGTCGAATTGCACATGGTTATTGATTTTGAGCAAGGTGGCTTGAAGTATTTCATGTGGACCAGCATTTTGATGGAATCACGCATTGTAGCGGAGTTATGTGGAGGTATGATCCTTGGTGTCAGATTCGTGTGTTTTGATTTTACGATATGTGCCAGGCTCTTAGCATGGTGTTGTGATGGATTGTTAATGACAGGATAGTCCTCTCGTGTGAATCTTATTTATGATTTGAGTTCGTGAGATGTTGCTATTGAGTGCACGAGTTCCACAGGTTATGGATTTGGATTGTATTGATGCGTCATGTCATCAGAGTGGTTGTGTTGGATGAGACGAGGTCATTGGGCCTAGAATGAATACTGGATAAGTTGACTACAACATGGTTGGAAGGATGATATTGGAAGTTGGCTTAGACAGCTTCTATAGTTCCTATCGGAGAAAGGGGGAGCTTCATAACTGGTTGATCGGACGAATGGTTGCTAGTTTCTACGTGTTTCTTTCATCATCGGCAGTATATGAAAGTGTTAGAGCGAGGCATTGCTTGATAAGAGGTTATGTACCGGTATTGTGTTGTTTTGAGCAGCTATTGTGATTAGATAAACGCTATGAGTGTTTGAGTCATGCGGTATATTATGTGATTACACCTTGGGTTACGGATATGGCTTGATACAGCGTGTACAGAGTTATTCAGTTTATAGTTGTGGAATTTTGATCCTATAAATTATTTCAGAAGTGGAAATTTGGTTATAAGGTTTATGGGTCAGGTTGGATTTCAAAATTTCAACTGTGTTGTGCTATTGGACCTATTGGAATAAGGTGACGTGGGATCATCCCCGGGTATGTGCATGGTAAGTTACACGGAAATTTTGGTGGTTTTTGGAACAACTCTAGGCACGTTCGAGGACGAACATATGTTTAAGTGGGGGAGAATATAACGGCCCGATCGGCCGTTCCGAGAGTTTAGTCTTGTTTCCCCTATTTCTGCTTTATTATGTGTTTTTCATCTCTTTTATGTTGTGTTGGGACGGTTGGCTCGGGTTCAGAGTGATTGTGGAGAGAAATGAGACACTTAGTCTCTTAAGATGGCTTTATAGTTAGAAAGAGTCAATCGGAAGTTGACTTATAGGTAAATGACCTCAGAATGTGGTTTTTATGACTCAGATAGCTTCATTAGGTGATTTGGGACTTAGGAGTGTGTTTAGAATTTTTTTCGGAGGTTCGGAGTAGAATTAGGCTTGAATTGGTGAAATTGAATTTTTGGCGCTTTCCGATCGGCAGTGGAAAATTAGCTATCGGGGTCGGAATAGAATTCTGAAAGTTGGATCAGGTCCGTAGTGTCATTTGTGACTTGTGAGTAAAATTTGAGGTCAATCATACGTGATTTGATAGGTTTCGACATCAAGTGTAGAAGTTTGAAGTTCTAAAGTTTATTAGGCTTGAATTGGGGTGCGATTCATGATTTCGATGTGGTTTGAGGTGATTTGAGGCTTCGAGCAGGTCCATGTTATGTTATGGGACTGGTTTGTGTGATTGGACGGGGCCTCGGGTGTATTTCGGGGTGGTTTCAGATTATTTCGGGTAGTTTTGCAATAGCTGATGCTGGTGTCTGGTGTTGTTTTTCGCGTTCGCGAAGAAGATTTAGCTTCAAGGACTTTGTTCTTCGCGTTCGCGAAGAAGAAAAATCTCTGTTAGGTATGTCTAACTTTGGAGGATCATATCTCACAGTCTATAAGGAATTTGAAGATGATCCAAAAATGAAAGTTGTAGACCTTTGTATTTAGTTTCCAGAAAAGTATACTATTTAGCATTTGGATTTGTTTACGAAGAATTATGGCTTGTACACTACAGACTATCCGGGAAGATGAAGAAGAAATTTGTGTTGCATGAGGCTGACTTTGTCAGCTTATATATCAAAATCTGTAAGGAATTAAGAAATCACCAAAAGATAAAAATTGTAGATATTGGTGTCTAGTTTCCAAAACATTAAACCTTTTGTCATTTTGAGTTTTTTACTAAACGTTATGGTCATTATACTACAGGCTGTCTGAGAAGAGTTCGGAAATAGTTTTTGAGAGTTCTTCTTCATCGCGAACGCGATTGGTGGGCTGCGAACACGAAGACGGAATACCTAGACAGATTTTAAAGTTCAAAAATGAGGGTTTTGAGTTCATATCATAAAATTTATTTGGTAGCTCGGTAGAAGGTAATTTTTGGAGAGATTCTTGCGTGGGTGTTTGAGGTAAGTGATTCTTACCTAGTTTTGGTTAATTCCCATGATTATGCCTTTAATTTCACCATTTAATTTGAGGGGGAAATTGGATGGGAAGTGGAAGAAAGTTTGAGAAATTCTTTTGGGGATTTGAATGGGTATTTGAGGTCGGATTTCGATGAATTTGATATGGGTAGACTCGTGAGTGAATAAAGATCCTAGTTTTGTGATTTTTATCGAATTTTGAGATGTGGGCCCGGGGGTCGGATTTGGCCAATTTCTTGATTTTTGATGTAATTTAACAATTTTGATGTGAGCTTCGTTCCTTTAGCATACATTAATGATATAATACTGATTTTTGTTAGATTCGGGGCGATTTGTGGCCGAGTCGAGCAGCAAGGGCATTGCGGAGTAGAGTTTTGGTTTGATTGAGGTAAGTAACGCTTCAAAACTTGGTTCTGTGGGTTCAAAAACACGAACTATATGATATATGACTATAATTAAGGCGACACACATGCCAAGTGACGGGCGTGCGGGCGTGCACCCAGTGATTTGTGGCCTTGCCCATCCCATAACACCGTCTAGTAGCTATTTCGGATTGATATCTGCACTTTTATTGATGTGGTTAATGTGAACATGCTAGAAATCATACTAAGTCAAATGCTAGGGCTTCACGCTAAAAATGCTGAGACCCAAGTGGTCGTATATTGCTGTCTCCTTATGTGTTTATTTGATTTTGTATACTCAGTCCTGTCATAACATATCATTTCATGCCTCAGTCTCGGTAATTGTTGATTTTGTATATTTATCATTGTTTCGAGCTAGTTCATGCATATGTGAGCCCATGTGAGCGAGACTGGAGAGTAATGACTGAGTGAGGCCGAGAGCCTGTTATTGAGACAGTTATGAGATCGGGCTGCACACCGCAGCGATACTCTGATCATGCCTTCTTTGGCTTGATATAGCGCTTAGGATAATAGGAGCCCCCAGAGTCTTTACACCCCCAGTGAACGCATTGATATTGAGGGATGGATCTTCTATGGGCATGGATCTTGTCTGAAGTTGATGATATGTGAGGGATGGATCGTCCCTAGATATGGATCTTGTCCAAGTGTTGTGTTCCGGAGATGGATCTTCTCCGTAGGGATGGATCACCCCTTTTCCTAAGTACCGAGTGACTACGGTCACCGGTGTTTGTGTACTATCCAGGATGGATCTTCCTTGGGCTCGAGAGCCATGTACAGTACTGAGTGGACTTCGATTTGAGATTTGTGAGCACTAGGTGCATTTTCACACTGTTGATACATTGGCATGTAGAATACTGAGATATACCTGGGTTACTTATCATATCGGTCATATTCTGTTTTCTTAATCTGTTAAAACTGTGAACATGCCTAAATTCTGTGTACTGTGAACATGAAAAGATATACAAAAGACAAGGTAATCAATAAGAAAGATGATAACACATAGGAAGTCATTACTCAAATTACCCATAGGAAGTCATCTCTTCTGTTTATAGAGGGCAAAGCAAATACGTGAGTTTAATGAGAGGCAAGTGAATAGATATGGTTTAGTTTGTCGTAATAAATGCGGGCTCTTTTACAAACTATAAAAGTTTGGGGTAATATTTAAAATTTTAAAAAAATGTAACCGTCATGTTTTGGCCCAAAATCAGCAATTTTGGTGATTTTGGGATTTGAGATTTTGCCAAAATGTGGGTAAAATCTATGGCCAAACATGTGTTTTTCAAATAAATCCCAAATATATTTTGGGAAAACTCATGGACAAACGGGTCCTAATTGTCTCATTTCACTTCAAAACTACTCTGGACCTAAACATGCCAACTCGATATAACTCAACACAGCTGAACAATACATAAAGAAGCAGAAATAGGGGAAACGAGGCTATAACTCTCGGAATAACCGACCGGGTCGTTACAAGAATTCTTATTGATGATCAACACTCATTTAATCCTTTTCTTTATTTATTTTTTCTTTATGTTATATAATTAAAAAAAATCTAATAGAGTATTTTCCCCCTTGTTTGTTTCATATTTTTCTGTTCCTCCATATCAGTTATAAAAAAAAAACTATACAGTATATCTTATTTATCGTTTTCTTTTTATCTTTCATTTTTTTCTTTTTTTAAATATATGTATTACTGAAAATATTTCTAGCACATAGGATCCAAAATTATATATCATTATAATAAGATGGTATATTAGTATAATAAAGTGACATATTAGTATTTAATGTTTTTATAAATTACTTGTCATTATAGTATACCAAAATTGCATATAAATATATCAAATAGGTATATTATTATTTTATATTTTCTGACACCTACTTCTTATACAATTAATATTATTTATATGGAACTCCATTAAAAATTCATTTAAGAAAATATTTGCAAGTACCTAGTTGAAAAATTATAAAACTTAAAAAATGACTTATTTATTACGGTATACTGTTTTATTATATTGTATACTACAACAGTATAATGTTACTATAACCATGACTTTAACTTTACACCATAGCACCTAGATGATTCAACAAATATCAGTCGAAGTATACTATTATGGTATATTGTATATTATTATAACATATTGTTGCAGTATATTGCATATTATTATAATATACAATTATAATATATTGTATACCATAACGGTATATTGTTGCAGTGTAGCTATATACTCCTATTTTGTATATTACATATCATAGCGGTATACTGTTGGGTAACTGTATTTTTCGATTATTATAGTATACCGTTGCAGTATATGCTATATACTCCTACTGTATATTATATATCATAGCGGTATACTGTTGGGTAACTGTATTTTTCGATTATTATAGTATACCATAGCAGTATAGATATATACTCTTATAATATAATTGTATACCGTAGCAGTATATTATCGGATAACTGTATTCTTCGATTTTCAGCTGATAAATTTGATCTCAATCACCTCAGATCAGCTTCAAATGAGATCAAATTTCAGTATGAACTTCCGAAAGGCACTATAAGCAATATTTAATAACACCCACTTTGAATAAAAAAAAATTCAAAATAAAAATTTTAAATTCAAGATTTTCAAGCCCAACAATGGTGGATATTCAAATACACATAAAATTCAGATATGGGGAGTTTAATATATAACCACAACAACATATAGGTTCAGAAAAATAAATAAAGACGCCAAAGAAGAATATACTAATATAGAAAGAGGATTCTGGAGTGAACACATGTAAAATAATATGAAAATTTATCTTTTGAAATTTATATAGAAAATTCAAAAAAAAAAAAGAAGGTAAATGCACGGGTAAGTACTGAATTTTCATCATCCATCAAAAAGACTAATCTATAGGTATTTTTTAAAAGGAAAAAGTAACGTCTGGGGTGTGAGACTCTACTTGTTTAGAGAAATTAAAAAGGGAAAGAGGGTTGGGTGCGTGTAAATAGTTTAGGCCATATAGGTAAGAAAAGTAAATTCTTTGGGCTTAGGCATGAAAGAATAAATAGTTTGGACTTAATTGGTATAAAGTGAGATTTTCTCGTAAAAATTGCACGGGGCGCCCTATTTGGTCGCCTCCATTTAACCTATACCCATATTTTTAAAATTATTTAATCTACCCTAATTTTTACAACTTCAGGTGCCTCCTTCTTCTTGCTACCTGTGCTCCTTCTTCTTGCTACCTGTGCTCCTTGCTTCCTCCTTTCTTTTCTACTCTTTATTTTTTGTAATTTGTAGTATATTTTATTGCTGATTTGCTCATAGTGACTACCATTTTTGTTGAAATAGCGTTTTAGAACTTTTCTTCATCTATTTATAATTCATTATCTGTATTTTTATATTTGCAATGAATTCAGATTGATCCAGGAATGGAATATCAAACAGCAAGCTGATTGCGGCTTTATTGATGCAATTCTTACACTAAGCTTTGAAAATTGAACTATTATGGCACTCTTGATTTTAAATTTTTATTTACAAAGATGGTCTATCTTGTGTTTGTTCCAATGCCAATTAGGATGTCCTGTTTCTCCAGTGATTTATGTTAATGAGGTGTTTAATTAGTTTGTTAGCAAATAGAGAACAAAACTTCAGCTAAAACATGCTGAAGTTCAGCAAATAGAGAACAAAACTTCAGCTAGTAGAATGCTTAAGTTCAACAACAAAAACTTCAGCAAACACTAAGTTCACGCGAAAAACTTCAGCTAAAACATGGTTCAACAAATAGAGAACAAAACTTCAGCTAAAATATGGTTCAACAAATAGAGAACAAAACTTCAACTAGTAGAATGCTTAAGTTCAGCAATTAAAAACAAAAACTTCAGCCAACACTAAGTTTACGCGAAAAACTTCAGCTAAAACATGCTGAAGTTCAGCAAATAAAGAACAAAACTTCAGCTAGTAGAATGCTTAAGTTCAACAACTAAAAACAAAAACTTCAGCCAATACTAAGTTTACACGAAAAACTTCAGCTAAAACATGTTGAAGTTCAACAAATAGAGAATAAAACTTCAGCTTAGTTAGTGCTGAAGTTTTTACAAATGAACTAAATAACTTCAGCATCTTTTACTGA
Organism: Nicotiana knightiana; assembly: GCA_005239525.1. Lineage (NCBI taxonomy): Eukaryota > Viridiplantae > Streptophyta > Magnoliopsida > Solanales > Solanaceae > Nicotiana > Nicotiana knightiana. The sequence continues at coordinate 4,268 of MDKJ01316030.1, read as the reverse complement.
AGTTTTTGGAAAAGCTTTACGACAAAACTATTGAATCCAGGACAAAACTTCAGCTAAAACATGCTGAAGTACAACAAATAGACAACAAAATTTCAGCTAGTAGAATGCTTAAGTTCCGCAATTACAAACAACTTCAGGCCCGTCTACTAGAATGCTGAACTTTGCGTGATTGCCAAACTACTTCAGGCCCGTATGCCTGAAGTTTACGCGAAAAGTGGGTAAACTTGCAATTTCTTTTGCAAAGCGGGTATAAGTTAAAACGTGACCCAAAAAGCGGGTATAGATGCAAATCCCCCGATTTTCTCCAAATAATGACTGCACTTAAAGCCCGTTTGGACATAAGAATTTTTACTCTTTCTTTCGAAAAATTTTCACATTTTTTCAAAATTAGTGTTTGGCCATAAAATTTTCAATTTTAATTTGAGATGAATTTTTGAATTTTTCGAAAATTTTAAAAACTCCAAAAAGCTGTTTTTCAAAATTTTCACTCAGACATTCACAAAAATTCAAAACAACCCAAAATTATATTCATGTCCAAACACAACTTTAATTTTTAAATATATATTTGAAATTTATTCTTATGTCCAAACGCCCACTTAAGTTAAAAAAAATTGGGTACTGTGGAAAGAACTATTCCTTCCCTAATGCTTTTTAGGATTTTTTGCGGGTCATGAGGATAGATGATTTGTTTTTCTGTCGAGTGGTCACTACTCATTTAACCAGTCAATCAATATCTATGCAGTTGCTTAATTTAAGTGTTGTACTTATCTGGTAATTTTTGAAATCTGGGAATTCTTATTAATATATTCTTCAGCAGTAGTAAGTGATAACTTCTAGTGATTAAGCTTCAATGGAGAAGAGAGAAGAAGAAGATACAGAGAAGCATCACTGGAGAAGAAATAATTTTTTTTCATAGAATGACTACAGAGTACATGATAACTAACTGCTTGTTAGTTATATATAGTGATGTAACTTAAGTTAGTTGAATACAGTTGTCATTAACTAACTAACTATAGTTAACACTAACTAAGCTAGCTAACTACAGTTAGCCTCATATCTTGTTAACACCCTCCCTCAAGCTGATGGTTGAAATATGTCTTTCAATCCCAGCTTGGACAGTAGATAGTCATGCTGCAACTTTCCAAGGCTCTTAGTTAATAAATCTGCAAGTTGCTCCTTAGTAGAAACATGAAAATTCTTGATCATTCCCTGAACAATTTTTTCTCTCACAAAGTGACAGTCAATATCTATATTCTTTGTTCGCTCATGGAAGATAGGATTAGCTGCAATCTGAATAGCAGCTTTACTATCACAGTATAACGAAATGGACCAGTTGATGTCAACTCCCAGCTCTTTGTATAAGCCTGTCAGCCAAGTCAGTTCAGCAACTGTGGAAGCCATGCTTCTGAATTCTGCCTCTGCTGAACTTTTGGCTACTGTATCCCGTTTCTTCGACTTCCAGGATATAGTAGCATCTCCAAACTTTACTAGATATCCTGTAACATACCTTTTAGTTTGTAAGTAACCTTCCCAGTCTGAGTCACAATAAGCTGTAAGTGTGCCTGAGCTGTCTGAGGGCATTAGCAGACCTAGACCAGGTGCTTCCTTGATGTATATTACAACTCTGTGAGCAGCTTCAAGGTGTGACTGTTTTGGCATGTGCATAAATTGACTGAGCACTTGCACAACATATGCAATATCAACTCTAGTCATAGTAAGGTACAACAACCTTCATGAGTCTTTGATATTGACATGGATCTTCTAGTAGACTATCCTCTCTTGTTGTATCTGAGACTGAGTCACCTTTCATAAAGGAATCATACTCCACAGAGGTTAGTCTCACATTGGACTCTAGTGGAGTACCATTTGGTTTGGATCCTCCAAGTACCATTTCAGATATAAGTTTCAAAGCATACTTCCTTTGGCTCATTACTATGCCTTTTCTAGACCTAGCAAACCCTATTCCAAGAAAGATTTTCAGCTCTCCCAAATCCTTCATTTTGAACATGAGCTTGTGGTCATTCCTTGTTTTAATAATCAGATCAGAGTAGGTACCTGTCACCAGTAGATCATCTACATACACCAAGACTATTGTCAGTGTCATAGTGGCTTTGAGTGAAGCCAAGACCCATTAGTGCATTCGTTAGTTTCTTGTTCTATTGTCTAGGGGCTTGCTTCAGGCCATACAAAGACTTGTGAATTTTGCAAACCTTAGAAGTCCCTCCCTGGCTTGCAAACCCCTGAGGAATATCCATGTAGACTTCCTCCAGAAGATCGCCTTGTAGAAAGGCATTATGGACATCCATTTGAAAGATGGGCCAGTGCTTGGTTGCTGCAAGGGCAATGACAGATCTCACTGTGATCATCTTGACCACAGGAGAGAAAGTTTTTGTGTAGTCAAGTCCCTCCTGTTGACTGTACCCTTTAGCCACTAGCCTAGCCTTATATCTTTCCACAGCTCCTGAATCAGTGTACTTAACCTTATACACCCATCGACAACCTATAGGCACTTTCCCAAAAGGAGGATCAACAATGCTCCATGTATAATTATCATCTAAGGCTGTAATCTCTGATTGCATAGCATCAATCCAGTGTGGATGTTTTATTGCCTCAACATAAGAATGAGACTCTTCAACAGATGAAAAAGCTGTAAGATCAGCACCAAAGGACTGGGATACATGATCATAGGATAAGTAGTTTGACATAGGATAACGACAGGTAGCATTACCTTGCTACTGAGTGACATAATCTTTAAGCCAAACAGGAGGTCTACTAGTTCTGGTGGATTTCCGACAGGGCTCAGAGACAGTAGAAGGCATAGAGCTGTTAGAATCATCAGCTGTCTCGACTGATTCTATTGAGTCTGATGAGGGATGATCAACTGTGTCTGATATGCCACTGTCTAAAACTGGCTATGTATATTCAACACTAATTGAGGTGGATGATATAGAAGGAGAAGTAGAAGCAGGTATAGTGCTGAGGTCGAGGACTGGGAACAAAGATGAGATAATAGTGGGAAGATGGTTGAAAGGAAAAACATCTTCTTTGAACACTACCTCTCTCGTGACTTGAAAACTTTTTGAGTGAATAACATACATCTTGCACCCCTTCTGGGTCAAAGAGTAACTAAGAAATATGGCTGTGACAGCTCTTGGTGAGAATTTGTCCCCTCCTTTGAGATCAGTAACATATCCCAAACAACCAAACACTCGCATATGCTGTAGTGAGGACAACAGACCATGCAACACTTCATAGGGACACTTGCCTTGAAGAGTAGGTGTAGGCAGTCTGTTGATCACATAAACAACAGCCAGAACACATTCTCCCCAGAACCTTAAAGGAACTGAGGCTTGGAACCTCAAGGCTCTTGCAATGTCCAAGATATATCTGTGTCTCCTTTCAGCAACCCCATTTTGCTGAGGAGTGTAGACACAAGAACTTTGATGAATGATTCCAAAAGACTGCAGTAATACTGTCATTTGTGAATTAAATAATTCACAACCATTGTTAGACCTAAACACTTTCACAGAACAAGAAAAAACATTCTGGACCATGAGTAAAAAATTTCTCATCACTACAACTACTTCACTCTTCGAAGGAAGTCAAAAAAATCCAAGTATATCTGGAATGATCATCAACTAAGTTTAGAAAATATCTTCTACCATCATGAGTAGGAACTCTGTAAGGCCCCCATACATCACCATGAATAGTGTGAAAGCAAGTAGTAGAGACAGTATTACTTGAAGTAAACGACAATCTTGATTGTTTAGCTAGAGGACATACATGACAGTGATTGTCAGATGAATCATGCTTTATAGATTGAAAAACTTTCATCTTCCTCAAAGTAGTAAGTGGCACATGCCCTAGTCTTTTGTGCCAAAGATATTCACTCAGTCTACTGCTAGTTATTGTATTTGCAGCAGCAGAATTTAAGACACCTTTACCCTGAGACACAGGTACTTCAGTAGAATCCACCTGAAGTTTGCGATCCACCTGAAGTACTTCAGCAGAATCCACCTGAAGTTTGCTACCCTGAGACACAGGTACTTCAGCAGAATCCACCTGAAGTTTGCTACCCTGAGACACAGGTGCTTCAGCAGAATCCACCTGAAGTTTGCGATTCACCTGAAGTACTTCAGCACAATCCACCTGAAGTTTTCTACCCTGAGACATAGGTACTTCAGCAGAATCCACCTGAAGTTTTCTACCCTGAGACACAGGTACTTCAGCAGAATCCACCTGAAGTTTGCGATCCACCTGAAGTACTT
>ML376255.1:77166-116377 GCA_005239525.1 Nicotiana knightiana | reverse complement strand
GCAAGTATACGTGGTCGTAGCAAGTAATATAATGTTAAATCGAATGTCGAACCCACAGGGACTTGCGTAAACTACTTGCTGAATCACTCTAATTGTTATTAAATCAAGTCAAAATAAAATCTAGGAATGTAACTAATTTATACTACGAATCTATGGAATAACTAATTATCAAGTATGAAAGTATTGTTTTTTATTCAATAGATGCAAATATTCCAGGGTTGTGATCAATTCACCACTCGTATTGCATTCTAATTAACTCTCCCCTTTATATAATTCACTCATGGTTGCTAATTAATCGATAACCGCTCTCATAGCCTTCTCTCAAAGCACTACTCGCCTATTCTCAATAGATTAACGCCTATATTCCTATGAAATTAATCTATTAGAACACACTAGGATAACAATGTTTAATTAAGCACGGTGACTAGGTATATTCCTATCCTAACCACAAATCTGCTCCCCTGTAGGGTTAAGATCGCGCTCTCTCNCTATAATCAAGGTTAAATTAATGTCGAATAACAATATTCATGGCTAAACCACAACCCCAGAACAATGGGTGTTTAGCCACTCATGCTAGAATAAAACAATTGCATAAGTGTTGCATAAATTAAAAATACTAGAATAAGATGAAGAAAAACTGAGAAATCCTTCGCTTCCTAATGATCCCCTGTGTATCTTCTCTCCAAAATGGTATCCTCCCTTCAAAGTTTTATTTTTGGGTCTATTTATATGTTTGGGACAAACCCTAAACGTGTAGGAGACTTCTATTCAAACCTGAAAACACTTAAAACCTTCAAAACTCGGATTGGACCAGACCAGGGACCAGGCTTTATGGCCCAAATGCCCGAATAAATCCTGGCCAGGCCTGGCGTTAGGGCTCAAACGTCCCCAAACGCCTGGTCCTACCAGGCTTTATAGCCCAAATGCCCAGCTATAGCCTGGTATGACTAGGCTTTACAGCTCAAACGCCCGGCTATAGCCCGGTTCACTCCTTTTTGACTCTTGAGCGTATTTTTGATGTTTATGCATCCATTTAGCTCGACTTCCATCTCCAATTCACCTACACATGAAATAGACTCCATTATGCACATACGACGTGTATTTTTATAATTAACGCACATAAAATGTAAGGCACATAGTGCTTTAAACCATGAATTATAGCCACACATCAGGGTGTTACTCATATTATTCAGCGGGCATAGACTATCATCTCCTACTACCCGATTACTATCTTCAAGTTGTTACCTAAAGCGCACTAATTCAATTATAAGTCGTACCTTATGTGTGCGCCACCCGTCTCATACCTATGGCCCTGGAAGCATTGGACCTCTATTTTGGACGGTTCTAGACTTTACTTAGGTTGCTCAGAAAATATCAAAACTAAGCGACATACAAAATATGTTGGACTACACACATGGGCAATTAAAGGCTCAAGTTAGTATCCACAAATAAACAACAAATGTACGCGAAATAGGCTTTCATGTTAGGCAATTCAAGATTAAGGAGCTTAAATCCCTATAGGCATGATTTCAACGTGATAGGCATCAATGCGTGCAAGTAGTTTTAGGAACAAGCGAGATTTATAGACAGGATTGCGTAAGCTTTTGCACAATAATTATTGAGAAGGGAAACTCCCAGTTATTAGTCCTGTAGATGTCACGCCCCCTTTTTCCTCGTGGAGTTCGGGTTTCGACATCTTTTGGGACAACTCATTTCTTTTTTGGAAGGGGTATGGAATTTGAATAATTTCCACCTAATGGATTTGAGGTACGTTAGGGCACCTAATGCAAGTAACTCATAAACCATATTACATTACCAGAGATTGGGTAAGGGCTCGAAATTACCCTGAGGTGAAGGTGTTAGGCACCCCTCGAGGTCCACAACGGTGGGTCCTGGCAAAATTCATTTTAGTGAATTAGTCATAAAGCAATTTAAACAAGTAAAGATCATTCTAAAATGTGAATAAAAAGGGTCCTAGATTTATTAGACTATAGGATCACTTATGTGCAATACTCGGTAAACTTTCCCCAAATAGAGGTGTTACTCGTAGCATTAGTGCACATGTCATCAGATCCTTTACTACCCAATTAGCCTCCCCTTAATTATTACTTATGCAACTTTAATTGAATACGTACTTTATGCGTGCATTACCCGCCCCTTTACCTATGGCCCTGGAGGTGTTTAGGACCCCTTTTTAAGGTGGTTCTAGACTCACCTACAGTTCTTAAAAGGAGAATATCTAAGCGGCAAACAGAACAGATAGGACTTTCATATAACAAAGCAGTCAAAGGCTCACATTTACCTCCACAAATAAGCAAACAATTGCACGTCTCAAACAACAATTTTAAACACTTTAAAGTCCTATAGCAGGATATCTAGGTGAGAACGAAAGCAGAATATGTAGCATTTGTTAAGGCGAGGAAGTGAACACCTAATTAGTTTGCCTACTGATTTTTATGGCTTACTGAATCTGGGTAGTTTATAAGCAGTCACACAAACACAATTCAGAACTTCAGAATTTTAGTTTTCCTACAGGCTTGCCTAGGCGTGGATCAGCGGTATCCTATAAACATGTCATCTAAGCATTAATCAGGACCATAACTCTAAACCAGTGATTGATTTTAAACAGGCAATTTTTATCCGCTTAGACCCTATGATGTCTATGTGCTGAGGATGATCACAAACATAAACACAGAAATTTATTTTACGTATTTATCTCTATAAGCATGATACTAAGTGTTGGAACTATTTTTATACTTATAGGCATGATATCTAAGCGAGTGCAACATGATCTCTAATACACAGAATTGATAAGTGTCCTAGAAACAGGATTTCCAATGCACCTGTGAGAATGCAGGATTTTTAGAATGAAAGGTAGAAATTTAGGAAAAATAGCGAGATGAGTCCTATAAACATGATTTATATTGCACATAACAGTCCTATAGGCATGGTTTCTAATGCATGTACATAATCATAACAACCCTATGGGTATGATTTCTACCTGATCCCCAAAAAATATATAAAAAGTCCCTCCCAGTTTTACTAATATCCCCAATATCTGTTTTTACAAGAATTATTATTATAGACCAGCTATAAAATGAATTAAAGAATGAATACTATTATACTATAGGGATCCTGGATAGGCCCAAATGTAAACCTGGAAACCAAGGCCTTCAACCAAGTCTAAAATGTGCCAACATCTCATAGTACACAAGATGGTATCCGGGTGTGTCAAAAATCCCAAGGGTCTCAGGGACCCTGGTCAATGCTCACACCAGAAACCCTTTAAAGAAGACATTTTTGTGAACAAATTTGGAAAGGCCAGCCCCAGTGCGTCAGAGTTCGGAGGAGTCTCATGGACTCTTAGGCAGTGCTCACACTGGAGGGGCAGGACCCTAAGTATTCTAAGAGTAGGAGTTGGATAATAGTATATGAAAATAGGGATCGGTTTTAAGAAAATATTTTAGAAGTAAAATAGCAATAAACAGAGTCATTGTAGCACTCTGAGTTCAAACAAAGACTTACAGCAATCAAACAAAGGACAAAAACAGGATCACAACCATTTCAGACAAGCTTCAGATTACTTAGATTCAACTTAATCCATTGGTTATCACTGAGTGAGGCACATAGCATGTTGGGAATAGAATAATAAATAGACAATTATACAAAGAAGGGTAGTAGGGGTTGGGAACATAGAAGTCTGTAACGACCCGGTCGGTCGTTCCGTGAGATTAACCTTGTTTCCCCAATTTTTGCTTTATCATATATTTCTTAGCATGTTTATGTTGTGTTGGGTCAGTTGTGTTGGGTTCGGAGTGGTCATGGTGAGAATTGAGGCACATAGTCTCTTAAAATAGCCTAATAGTTAAAAAAATCTACTGAGAGTTGACCTATTGGTAAATGACCTCTAAATGCGGATTTTATGGCTCGGATAGCTTCGTTAGATGATTTAGGACTTAGGAGTGTGTTCGGAATGAAGTTTTGATGTCCGGTGTAGAATTAGGCTTGAATTGGCGATTTCCAGCCAGTAGTAGAAAATAGGCTATCGGGGTCAGAATGGAATTCTGGAAGTTGGAACAGGTCTCTAATCTTATTTTGGATATGTGTGCAAATTTTCAGGTCAATCGGATGTGTTTTGGTTGGTTTCGGCATCCTTGGCGAAATTTGGAAGTTTCGAAGTTCATAGGTTTGAATTTGTTAATTTTGGTGTTTTTGGGTTGTTTTTGGTGTTTCGATGGCTCGACTAAGTTTGAATGATTCTATGGGGTGTGTTGGTATTTTTGGTTGAGGTCCCGAGGGCCTCGGGTGTGTTTTGACAGGTTAACAGATCAAGTTTGGATGTTGGAAGTTGCAAATTCTGCTGGTGTTCTATTCTGGTGTCCTTCTATGCGATCGCGTGGGTAAGAATGCGATCGCATAGGCTTGTTGGGAGAATCATGGGTTTATGCAGTGCGATCGTGTGGGTGGAGGCCGCGATCGCGTAGACTGGGTTCTATGTGCAGTGCGATCCCGTGGGTAAGGTCCGCGATTGCATAAGGTATTCTGAGGCGCGTGAGGGGTTGGATGTTTGAGCTATGCAAACGCGTGTGTTTTTATGCGAACGGATTGAGAGGGCTGGTCTGTGCATTGCGAACGCATTGCTGGGAGTGCGATCGCACTGAGGAAAATAAATGGCTGGGCAGAATGTTTTAAAGACCATTTGTGCGAGATTAGCTCATTCTTTTCCTTCCATTTGTGAACGAGTTGAGAGCTATTTGAGAGGGATTTGAAGGGGAAATCAAGGGAATCACCTGGAGTTAAGGTTTTCAACTTCACAACTCATTTATATGTCATTTTCTAAGTAATTAAACCGGAAAATTTGTTGGAATTAAACCCAAATGTCGTGACAAGGAATTAAGTGTTGGGTTAAAAGATGGTTGGATTTTATCGGGTTGGGCATGGTTAATCATACATAATCAGGGTTAAAAAAAAATAGGATTAAGTAAAGAAGAACCAGTAATATAAAGACTGGGGGTAAATGCGCGGTTCAAAAATTAATTTTTATTATTTAGAAACCAGAAAATTGGACCGTTAGTGAACAATGGCATAAATAGGCCAAAAGTATAACGTTAGAGGCATGAATAGGCCAAAAACAAAACGGTAGTTGCATGGATAGGCCGACCTTTTAACGGATGGCATAGATAGGCCATTTCCGTTAGTTGAGTGGCTTTTTTAGCACTTAGTTTAGCTTATTTGCTGTGAATGGTTGTATGAGTATGATTCTCGCATGTATTAGTGTTTAAAACTTGCATCTTTATCTCGTTTAGCTTCAGTTATAGTTAAGATTAGCTAAACAGACCTTTACAGTTGCTGGAATTTTATGGTTAAAGAAAAGTGTCGATTCAAGAGTTAGTTTACATCCTCATTTTCTTCTTTTTATTTGTCTATTATGAGGTTATGTAAAAGAGGAATGATTTGTCTAATGTTTTTAGCCTGGACTTACACACAGCTTACATTTTTAGTTCTCAACGGTAGAGGATTTACTTTCCAGTTTAATTTTCGTAGCTCAACTGTTTTAAGGCCTCAATTGGAAAAAGTTAGCATGCTTTGTTTATCTCCTTTAGTCCAGTTTCAATGGGGAAGGGTATTTATAAGTTTTCATTAGTTTAATATGCTATTATTAAGTCAAAAAGGGGAAAGAAGAGATACATGTGGCCTTGAGAGTTTAATTTGAATTAATTAAGATTTGAGCTTAGAGTAAAAAAGAATAAAAGGTGCAAAACAAAACATTAGTGGGTTATTAGCTTATTTGTAGGTAAAAATAGCACGGGCTAGCCAGTTTTCGGACTGGTCATTTAAAAATAGTCAGCGTTTACCAAGTCATTGAAAACATCCACTATTTTGTTGCAACAGAGACCGGTCCAGCACAATATACTGGAGTTCGGTAAACCTGTATATGAACTTCCAACATAATATGCTGGAACTCTAACACGCGGAAAGTTCCAGCATAATATACTGGAGATTCGAGCACTTATGTATGAACTTCCAGCATATTATGTTGCACCGGTATACTTTGCTAGAACTCTAGTATAATATACTGGAGTTCCAACATATGTATACTGGAACATTATACTGGAGTTCTAGCAAAGTATATTATGCTGGAGTATTTTCCGGATTTTGAACAGTGTTTTCGTTCAGATTTATCTTTACATGAAAAATGGCTAAATTTTGATTACTTTTGAAACCGTGACTATTTTTGAATGACACTTATAAATCTGACTATTTTTTAATTCCTCCCTATTTGTAGTTGCAAATTAGACTTTAATACGTATGGGCCAAGTGAATTTAAATCCAGCCAGGCCCGTTTCGTGATAAGCATGCCAGCAGGCTCTTTTTTCTTTAAGTAATTTCAGCTGGCCCATTTCCTTGTAGTTCTGCCAATACCAATAGGAATTTTTTCTTATACATTATTTGTAACTTTATTATCCTCCTACTCAAGTTTCAATTTAATTACATTATATATATAATTTTACCAATTATAGACACTTTAGGAATTAAATGAGTATCAATTTATATTAGGAATCAATTATTTCGCATTCTTATTCTCTCTCCATCATGCGCTCTCTCTCTCAGTCTCTCTCTCTCCATCTCTCTCTCTCTCTCTATATATATATATATATATATGTGTGTGTGTGTGTGTGTGTGTGTGTGTGTGTGTATCTCTTTATTCCTCTCAATCCCTAATTCCAGTAATCTAGAGCAAAGAAAAAGAGAGTATCAATTCTACGCTAATTGAAATTTCAGTAATGTAGAGCTGAAGGTGTTGCACTATTGGTGTTCAAATTTCAGTAATGTTGCATAATTTGTGTTCAAATTGAAATTGTCAATAAATAAATTTTGAAGGTGTTTGACTCTCCACCATTGACAGCCATTAAAAGCTTTGAATTCGAATTTGAGTTTTCAAAAATTATTATTTATTTGGATTAGGTGTTGTTGAAAATAATTGGGATATCTCAATTTTGAGGGTGTTTTGGTGAAGATTAAACTTGATTTTGGCTGAATTTCAGATTGAAAGAAGAAGAAAAAGAAGAAGAAGAAGAAGAATTGTATTTAAGTTGTATGATATTGTAGTTGTATATAGTTGGGTAGAAATAATGTATGATAGTTGTAGATAAGTTGTATAATATATAATTAGTTGTATAAAATTTATTTTTACTATGTATAAATCAGATACAAAATATACAAAAGACATATTGTATAAAAATTATATTTGTAGTTATATATAACTAGGTAGAAATAACGTATGAAAGTTGTAGATAAGTTGTATAATATATAACTGGTTGTATGAAATTTACTTTTACTATATATAAATCAGATATAAAATATACAAAAGGCATATTGTAAAAAATTTGTATAAAAATTGTACTTAAGTAGTATGATATTGTAGTTGTATATAATCGGGTAGAAATAATGCATGAAAGTTGTAATTGTAGATCAATTGATAGATGCTTTGTAATGGCTGAAAGTAATGCGTCGTAACTTGACTCTGAGTTTATCACAATTTTGTCGACATGAAAATTAACATATCGACCACTACTATCCCAACGAATATTATGTTAAAGCATGACTACCATTGCTGCCATTGAAGTAAAAAATGAAGCTATTTATCTAAACGTCTTCCTGCTGCTTTCAAAACGTCAAAATTGTTGTATTTATTTTACCAAAATTGAAAACTAAAATCAAGGGATACAGTAGTTGGCTTAAATTGCTGCAAGGGTTGAAGATCTGGAGAGAAAATGGGAAAGAGGAGAGAAAAAAGGAAAAAAAATATAACTAAATCCCTTGATTGTAGGCACTAATAATGGACTGGCGGTCTTTTAAGGTGGAACATATATGTTTTGTAGACTAAACTTGTTTAGGTCTGGTAATTAACTAAACATGAACATTTTTTGTAATAAAATTTCAAATAGTGTGTAGGAACAAGAAATTCCCATACCAAGAAGGGTTGGCCCGTTTTTCTTTTAATAACAAAGCTTGCCCATTCTTTAATATAACAAGTTGGACCAAACTTTCAAGTGTCATGTTTCCACCATTTAATTTCAATAAGAATTATATTTTTTCCTTCATAATTATAATATTATAAAAATTTAATCGCCTTAGTATTTAAACACTAGGTAATTAGTACGCGCACTTTAACTTTTTTCACGAATTCGTTGGTGTAATGTGATGTTTAACACTTCATAAATTAATTCAATAATCTCAATATCTTAATTGATTTCTAATTTAATTAATCTCTTCCTATAATCGAGAATTCGCTTGCGTAGCGCGATAGTGGCATTTAATAATTTCCTAAACTAATTTCCTCAAGCACAAAGGTACTAATTTCTCAAAAGTACTACAAATAATTGATTGTCATGACTTCGGATTCACTTGTGAGGCACGATTATGATAAGTTAATTCAATTTTATTTTCGATCACGCATTCGCTTGCGTAGCGTGATTATGACAACGTAATATTATCCAAGTCATTCTTAATAATTCTAATAATCAAGCAATAAAAACAGACATAGGAAAAACATGAAAATCATATAAATCACAATTTGTCCAAAATTAATTCAAGTCAATAAAGCAACCGTGATAGAACCACGAGATTCGGGGAATGCCTTACACCTTCTCTCCGGTCAACAGAATTCCTTACCCGAACATTATTTTCGCGAACCGATAAAATTAGAGTCAAAACTTCCTTTGACTAAGGATTCATATATAAGGTGACTTGGAACACCGACAAATCAATTCCAAGTGACAACTCTGTAAATAAAATAATCTCTGTTCAAATTTATCAATTCAAATGGAAAAACTCTTTTAACCCAATAATTCATAACATACGTATCTTTTTGGGTAGAAAAAGGGTGCGACAATTATCCAATTAATTCCAAACAATGTCTATTGCCTTCAACACGATTCGACCAGTAAGGGAGAGAGAGAGATTCAGTAGCAGAACTACCGGAATAAGCTTGATATATATATATATATATATATATATTCCAAGCTTGTTTTGTTGCATATTATGGAACTTTTCGTGCCTTATCAGTCTTTTATGTCAAGGTCCTTAACTGCTCTAATTGGGTCAGTTCCTGTCATCCTCCCTATTTTCACAAGTGTGTTTTTACTGAGTTCAAATCATTTGCCCTATGTTCATTTATTTGTTTCTATCCATGTAGATATCTACTGATAATTCTTTTGCAGACTTTTATTTCTTCATGTTTGGCCTTTTGCTTCCCCACGGACCATGGCTGAAATTCCACAACTAAATGGGAATACTAGTGTAACTCTTAGGCTGTTTTTGCTTTGGAAGATTTAATGAGACGGAATCAGTGGCACTCTTTGGTTTTACTAACACCATTATCACCAGTAATCACCACAAGAACATTGGCCACCAGTAAAATGGTGAAACCGATAAGGATCCCTCAATATGATTTCCCTCCTAACAATGCTGCTTACGAACTTGAAAACTGAATGGCAATCGCCACAGACTCTAAGGTTCTTAAATATTCGAAGAGTTGAACCTTCAGGAGTACTAATCAAGCCATATGCTAGTGCAAGTCTTTCACTATGCATCCATAAATTTTGCTCCTTCTGTTCTTCATCAGTGTCATGCAAGGCAAAGCTTGTATCAGCAATATAACCAGCCTCCTGAATCTTCTTTCTCAGCTCTGTCAACTTCCTGTATATTTGCTCTGACTCCGGGTGAGACAAGTCTCCGATTCCAAAGGTGCAAATTTGGTTCTTTAACTTGACCCAACTGCAAGCAAGCTGCTTTTTCACTTTATGTGATTCCATTTCAGCTCTCACATTCTGAACGTCCTGCCACCTCCCCGAAGTTGCACAGATATTTGAATAAAGAACATAAGCTGAGTCATCCGATGGGTTAGATTTCAGAAGATTTTCGGCTGCTACCTTTCCTAGTTCTGTATTTCCGTGCATCCTGCATGTTGCCAACAAGCTTCTCCAAACAAAGTCGTTTGGTGGCACTGGCATTTCTTTAATAAAAGCTATGGCTTCAGGGAACCTTCCAGATCTTCCAAGAAGGTCTACTACGCAAACACAGTGCTCTATGGCAGCTGGGACTCCAAATTCAGAAGTCATAGAAGCAAAATATCTAAGACCTTCAGCTACTAGACCACCATGACTACAGGCTGATAGAAGAGAGACAAAAGTGACATGGTCTGGCTTTGAACCTTGCTTTACCATATCGTGAAAAGTATCCCTAGCTTTCTGGAAAAATCCATGTCTGGAAAAAACAGATATTAATACATTCCAAGACAATCTTGGACGCATATTTGGTTCAGGGAATATTTTCAGAACATCATTTATTTCACCACATTTCCCATACATATCCATTGTAGCATTTCCAACAAAAGAATTTGAGTCAAACCCAAGTTTAGTAGCTAAACAGTGAATCTGTTGACCTTCTTCCAATGATGCCAAGTTTGCTGCTGCTGAGAGTGCAGCAGAGAGGCTGAATTGGTCAAACTCCAGTTTTTCCCTTTGCATCTGGAGAAGAAGTTTCAACGCTTCCTCCCAGAGACCAAGACGAGCATTGGCGGCAAGCATAGCATTCCAGGTCACTGATGTCTTATTTAGTAGCGCATCAAAGATAAGATTACTTGAATGGAGATCACCACAGTCAGCATACATTGTTATGAGAGAGTTCCTTATGTATTCATTTGTCTCAAAACCAGACAGAATTATATGTCCATGCAATGGCATGCCATACTTCAGCAGCTCAGTTTCAGTTGAGCAAGAACCAAGAACATTAATCAAAGTAATGTAATTTGGAGAATTCTCTTCCTCTCTCATTGACTTAAAATTTCTCACTGCCTCAAGTGTGTCCTTATTATCTGCATAGCCACCAATCAATGCATTCCAAGTGACTAATTCCTTGTCAGGCATTTTTTGAAATACCTTTTTAGCCTCCCGCATCATACCACACTTTCCATACATGGTGACTAATGCATTGCCAACTATTAAATTGTCATGGAGCCCATGAACAATTACAAGAGCATGAACTGTTTTTCCGTCATCAAGCAATTGACCATCTGAACACGCAGCCAAAGCACTAGCGAAAGTCACATAGTTAACTGTTCTTTGCAAGTGAAGCAGTTCGGCGAACACTTCCAAAGCCTTGAAGTACTTACTTGTTAAAACATAACCAGCCATCATGGAGTTCCACGAAATCACATCTTTTGCTGGCATGGCAAAGAGCAAACTTTCCGCATCTTTGGGCCTCGAAGCCTCCAAATACATGGAGAGAAGAGTATTACAGACACATATATTAGAATCCCATCCCGATTTCAACGACAAACCATGAACACCTCTCCCTATGTTTAGGCAATCAATAGTTCCACAAACAGATAACAATGCAGAAAGTGTTGTTGAATTGACATCGTCGTGCACGTGACGCATTTCAGAAAAGGACCTGAACGCTTTCTCGTACAATTGGTTATATGCAAGTGCTGAAATTATCGAATTCCACGATATAGTGTCACGGTCGATCATGCCCTCGAAGATATAAGAGGCATCTTCAGTGCAACCAAAGCTACCGAACATGGAAATAAGAGAATTTGATACAGAAACATTGTCTTGAAATCCCGACTTTACAACCTGACCTAGCACTTGATGACCCAAAAAATCATCATCAAGAGCTATGGAAGAACTAATAACAGCAGTACATGTGTTTTCATTACCAAACACCTCTTCATGTCTCATTCTTTGGTATAGATCTATTACCGCCTCTGGATAACCATTATCTGAATATGCAACCATCAAGGAAGTCCAAGTAACAACATTCCTCTCAGGCATTTCCTCAAACAGTTTTTTAGCACTAAAAGGTAGTCCATATATACCATAAAAATGGAGAAAAGAAGTGCCCACAAAAACATCATTCAACAAACCATATTTCATAACCAATCCATGAATTTGAAATCCTTCCAAAACCATATTTTCCAATCTACTGAATGCAGTCAACAAGCTAGCTATAAAATACCCGTTTGGTTGAATTCCAAAACCCCACATTTCAACAAAAAGAATTGCAGCATCCCAGTAAAGATCCATCCTAACATACCCAGATATCATATTATTCCAAGACGCCCCATTTCTCTCGGGCATTAAATCGAACACATGACGAGCAGCTTCGGTGTTCCCAAATTTCGAATACATACCGATCAAAGTGTTGTTATGGAAAATGCTCAAATGGGGTTCTTCCTTTAGACAAACTGCATGAACTACCCTTCCAACAATTTGTTGGGTGATTTTGGAGAAGCCCTTTTGATGAAACCCAGAGATTTCTGGTTCTTGGTGGTGCTGTAGGCATTGAAAGGGGCGGTTTATGGGCTGCTGTTGTCTGCATTGGACTGAGATTGTGCTGAAGTAAATGTTCAAAGCGCAGAGCTTGTTGTGAAGGCAAGTGTGTCTGGTTCTGATATGATAGAGCAATAAAGCACTCATAAATCAGTTGTAGAAAGTAGAAACAAAGCTGCAGTATTATTTCAAACTTTGGGGTGAAATTTCAGTTGCCAAAGTAGTACTCTACATAAAAATTCGAAATCAAAAGTGATTGATGCCGCCAGATTTTTCCTTTGTCTGTGAAAAACATTATTTGAATCAATGCAATTTAAGGTTTTTAATGAGAAATAAAACATGGGATAGACGTGTAAATATTATACTATTACTAATTACCAGTAAATCTAGTACTCCTTCTACCCCATTTTACTTTTCTTTTGAGATTCATATAGTATCCCTTAAGGAATACATATATATATATATATATATATATATATATATATATATATAAAGATCTAACTTAATTGATATTTTATTAATCGAAAAGCAAGTGTAGATTTGAAAGGAAAAAGTAATAAACAATATTTTATTTTTAAAAACGTCAAAAATATTAAGACAAATTCAATTGCTAAAAGGGTAGATACGTAGGCGAATAAAGTATTATTTCATAGACACACTAGAAAATAAGCGGGAAAAAAACTCTTCTTCTTTTTTTATTATTAAAAAATTAGGCTCAAAGTAACAATATAATACAAGAAAATAGACAATAAATCAAGAGAAAAGGAGAGAACTTTCTTATTCTTCGAGTATTCTCATATGTATCTCTATATAGATTTACATTGAGGAACACCAAAGGGTGTCATGAATATAGTATTAATCGTTAAGATCATCGAGGAAGATCGTGAGGAAGTTATAGATGTGTGAGAGTTACAATCATAATGGGTAGAAGCAAATGGGAGGTTAACTATACGATGGACAAGAGTAGTGAGAGTAACTTCTTTTGGAGTTATAGACATCAACTACCATAATAAATATTACATAACACTCTCGTTAAAACATTACTAGAAAAAAACACTGTTGGAAAAAAAATCCTAGTGAAAGAAAAAGAGTACACATATCTTGTAATACACATTGTTTGTTGTCTCATTAAAAACTTTACCAGGAAAACCCAATGGGAGAAAACCTTTGCTAAAGAAAAAAGAATACAACGTTATTTGCCGCCCCCTGATGAAAATATCATTTTATTTCTCGAAAATGATGCATTCTAATTTTGTATCTTAACTTCTCACAGGTTTAGGTTGGTAATGCTTCATTGAATAGATCCACCAATTAATAAGCAAACGAATTTGTTCAACATCTATTTCACCATTCTGTTGAAGATTGTGTCTGATAAATAACTTTGGTGAAATGCGATTTATTTTGTCTCCTTCAATATATTCCTCTTTCAATTGAGATAAACAAGCAACATTGTCTTCAATATTATTAAAATATTCTTTTCAAAGAAAACTCACACATCTCCTTCGTATGAAAATATATTATTTGAAAAACGAACTTTAGGAAATGCATGCATTTGCATAACCAACAAAAATCTTGATAATATTTTTATTTGGATAAACAAATCTTTATCAATGATTTCCCTTTTCAATATAATATTAATCGTATTCTAGTATATCCATTAAAAAGTAAATTTAAATCTTGCTAGCATAATGATATACTCATTATTCTAGCAAGAAACATAAGTACACCAATTGCATTAAGACATAAAAATAAATCGTATATTTCATATAAGGATTGTTGAAGCTTTACAATAAATTTTTCTTGAACCTTTATGTGCTTCATAACAATTTAAATCCTTCAAAGATTTTTATTATACGCATATTAAAAGTATTGCCTGACTAAAATCTGAAAGCGAGTGCATCCAGCACAGGAAAACATATATCTATATAATCAATGTCAGGATATTTATGAAAAATTTCGTACCACCCCCACCAGCTTTATATTTCCAGGTATTTGGACTATTTTCACGACCCAAATTCCCAACCCACAGGATCGTGATAGCGCCTAACACAATACTTGCTAGGCAAGCCAATGTTAGAAATTTAATTAACCATTTCCTCTTAAAATTTACCTATACATAATAGAACAATTTTAAAGATAAACTGAATCTAATATTTCCCATTAAGTAGCTCCATGAATAATAATAATAATCGAGTAAATAAGCCAAACCTCGAACTAAACATATATAACCATAAGACTACCAGGGTCTGGTGTCACAATTCACGAACCACTAAGAATACTACAAATAATGGCTGAAAGAATTATGTATATGTTTTGAATGAAATAAAACAGCGTCTATAAAGTAAAAAAGAAGACTCCAGGAATCTGCGAACGCCAACAGATCTACCTCGTGTCTTCGAACGATGATGTCAGCTACTAAAATCTCCTAACTCTGTCTGGTACCTAGATCTGCACAAAAGAGTGCAGAGTGTAGTATCAGTACAACCGACCCCATGTACTGAGTAAGTGCCGAGCCTAACCTCGACGAAGTAGTGACGAGGCTACGACGGGGCATTAACAATATAACCTGTGAAAATTATATAATAAAGCAAGAAAGAAATAATAATAATAATAATAATAATAATAATAATAATAAACTAAATAACCGGTAACTAGCAACAGTATATAAAAAATAACTCGGATAATTCTTTTCAGATATCAGCTATCATCAACTCCTCAAATTTTCCAAGTTTCGATTTAAATCACAGTAAAAATCAGAGTATGAAAACCTTTTTAATAAAACTGGAGTTTTCCAAATCCTTATTTTTGAAAATCAGTAAAACTTAATTTTTTTTCTCCCTTATCGCTCCTTGTTGCGGCGCGCAACCTTCTCTCACATGTCCACCCTTATTGCTCCTCCTTATATATATATCACTCTTATTTCTCATGTTACGGCGTGCAACCCGATCCCACATGTCCACCCTTATAACTCCTTGTTGTGGCGTGCAACCTGCTCCCACCAGACATATTATATTAGTTTATTTACGAAAACTTTCACAATTCAGGCCAAGCCTTTCACAATATTTTTGTATCAACAATTGTAAGCAGAAGCTGTAAAACTCATAAACCTCATCAATTATCATTTCACAACGAAACCAACCGGAAATTATATATATATCGTAACACTAGCTCAATCCTTATATAACATAACAAAACCAAGAGAAGAACAAATACTTCCAAAATACTCGAAACAATACTTAACAATAAGTTAACAAATCCAAATAGACATATAAACATCAATGATCATGAAACAACTAATCCGGAAGCAAACAAGTGGAAACAAGGAAGGGACCATGTTCAACAAATAATTTAGTGTTGCATAGATACTCGTTACCTCACCTATACATCACACACATGTAAATTCACATAACATTTAAATTGGGAATTCCTATTCCCTCAAGTCAAGGTTAAACCAAGCACTTACCTCAAATTCGCAGGCAACTCACTGATCAATTACCGCTTTTCCTTTTGAATTTGTCTCTAACCCACTCGGATCTAATCATAATTAGTTTAATATCATTAATTTATGCTAAAGGAACTAACTTTACTGAAAATTATTATTTTCCTAAGTTTTATCAAAAAAAGTTAAAACCCAACCCCAGGAACGCTTGGTCCAAACTCGGGATTCAGACCAAATTACGTTTACCCATTCACCAACGAGCCCGAATATGCAATTAGTTTTGAAATTCGACCCCAATTCGAGGTCAAAATTCAATTTTTACAAAATTTCCTAATTATACCCAAACCTCAATTTCTACCATGAAACTCTTAATTTTTTATTGAAAAGTGATGAAAAATATTGGGTAATTGAAAGAGAAGAGTTTAGAATTATTTACCAACACTTTGGGATGAATTTGTGTGAAGAAAATCGCCTATAGGTTTTTGTAGTTCGAAAATATGGAGAAAATATGTTCTGACCGTTTTTAAAATGATTTTATATAGCTGGGCAGGCCTTCATCGCGTTCGCGATGGGCCTGCCACGTTTGCATATTGTTCTGGCCCAGTGGCCTTCGTGTTCGCGGTCCACCAGGCGCGTTCACATAGAACAAATGGGTTCCCCTCCCCCAGGCCCGTTTAACTCACCGCGTTCGCATGAGCCTACCCGCGTTCGCGAAGGGTCTCCCCTAGTGCTTCGCGTTCGCGTCCAAGGTCACGCGTTCGCATAGAACACAATAACCCCAGTGAAATTTTACTCTACGTGTTCGCGAGTGAAGCATCACGAACGTGAAGAACAATTTACCTGCGCACCAGAAACAGTCATGACAGCATAATTTCTGAAGTGTAAAACATCCCGTACCCTACCCAAAACTCACCCGAGCCCTCAGGGCTCCAAACCAAACACAGCACGCAAGTCTAAAAATATTATACGGACTTGCTCGTGCGATCAAATCATGAAAATAACATCTAAAACTATGAATTTAACCTTAAAACTCATCATTTTTCTCAAGAACACTCAAATTTGCACTATTTCTCAACCGGACGTCCGAATCACGTCAAATCAACTCCGATTCTCACCAAATTTCACAGATAGTGCTTAAATACTATAACAAATCTGTACCGGGCTCCGGAACCAAAATACGGGCCCGATACCAATGGTTTCAAACACTAATTCATTTCTTCATTTCATTAAAAATCCAGCAAAATAATTTCTTTCAAACATTGATCTCTAAGGCTAGGGACCTCGGAATCCAATTCCGGGCATACACCCAAGTCCCATATTTTACTGCGGACCTTTCGGGATTGTCGAAACACAGATCCGGGTTCGTTTACTCAAAATGTTGAACAAAGTCAACTAAAACCAAATTTTAAATTCCAAAAATTACTATTTCTCATATTTTCACATAAAAGCTTTCCGGTTTCACGTCCAGACTGCGCACGCAAACCGATGTAATTAAAATTAGTCTTTTTAAGGCTAATGAGCCTGGAATGGAGTCTTAATTCATAAAATGACCCTTTGGGTCATCACAATCTCCACCTCTAAAACAAACGTTCGTCCTCGAACGGACATAGAAAATTACCTGAATTGGCAAACAAGTGGGGAAATCTACTCTGCATGTCCGACTCGGACTCCCAAGTAGATGTCTCAATAGGCTGACTCCTCCACTACACTCGAACTGAAGGGTAACTCTTTGATCTCAACTGACGAACCTGCCGGTCTAGAATGGCTACCGGCTCCTCCTCATAAGTCAATCTTTTTAAAATTGGACAGAGTTGAAATCTAACACGTGTGACGGATCACCATGATATTTCCAAAGCATAGATACATGGAATACCGGATGAACTGAGGATAACCCTGGAGGCAACACAAGTCTATAAGCTACCTCTCCCACCCTATCAAGAATCTTAAATGGTCCGATAAACCTAGGGCTCAACTTACCCTTCTTTCCAAATCTCATAACACCCTTCATGGGTGATACCCGAAGTAATACTCTCTCTCCAACCATGAATGCTACATCTCGAACCTTATGATCGGCGTAACTCTTTTTCCTAGACTGAGCTGCACGAAGTCGATCCTGTATAATCTTGACCTTATCTTAGGCCTCTTGAACTAAGTCTGTACCCAATAACCAAGCCTCTCCCGGCTCAAACCATCCAACTAGCGATCTGCACCGTCTACCATATAATGCCTTATAAGGAGCCATCTGAATGCTCGACTGATAACTATTATTATAAGCAAACTCCGCTAACAGCAAGAACTGATCCCAAAAACCTCCGAAGTCAATAACACAAGCGCGAAGAATATCCTCTAAAATTTGAATAGTATGCTCGGACTGCCCGTCCGTCTGAGGATGAAATGATGTGCTCAACTCCACCAGTGTACCCAACTCACGCTGAACTGCCCTCCAAATATGCGAGGTAAACTGCGTACCTCGATCAGAAATAATAGACACTGGCACACCGTGAAGGCGAACAATCTCTCGAACATATATCTCTGCAAACCGCTCCGAAGTGTAAGTACTTTCCACTAGGATGAAATGTGCTGATTTAGTCAACCTATCCACAATAACCCAAACGGCATCGAACTTCCTCTGAGTCCGTGGGAGTCCAACAACGAAGTCCATAGTGATACGCTCCCACTTCCACTCAGGAATGTCTATCTGCTGAAGTAACCCACCGGGTCTCTGGTGCTTATATTTCACCTGTTGACAATTCAAACAACGATCCACATAAGCAACAATATCCTTTTTCATCTTTCACCACCAATAATGTTGTCGCAGGTCCTGATACATCTTGGCTGCACCTGGGTGAATAGAATACTTAAAACTGTGAGCTTCTTCCAGAATCAACTCACGAAGGCCATTAACATTAGGAACACATATACGACCCAGCATCCTCAAAACACCACCATCTCCAACTATAACCTTCTTGGCACCACCGTGCCGAACGGTGTCCTTAAGGACCATCAAGTGCGGGTCATCATCCTGCCGATCTCTGATACGCTCGAATAAGGAAGACCGAGCAACTGTACAAGCTAGAATATGGCTGGGAGAAATATCCAACCTCAAGAACTGATTAGCCAAAGTTTGAATATCTGAAGCTAACAGTCTCTCACCGACTGAAATAAATGCAAGGCTGCCCATACTTACTGCCTTCCTACTCAATGCATCGGCCACTACATTGGCCTTCCCCGGATGATACAATATAATGATGTCATAATCTTTCAATAACTCTAACCATCTCCTCTGTCTCAAATTAAGATCATTTTGCTTGAATAAGTACTGGAGGCTACGATGATCTGTATAAACCTCACATGGCACGCCATAAAGATAGTGCCTCTATATTTTCAATGCATGAACAATGGCTGCCAACTCTAAGTCATGGACATGATAATTCTTCTCATGAATCTTTAACTGTCGAGATGCATATGCTATCACCCTGCCCTCTTGAATCAATACCGCTCCCAACCCAACACGGGAAACATCACAATATACAGTGAAAGATCCTGAACCTGATGGTAACACCAATACCGGTGTTGAAGTCAAGGATGTCTTGAGATTTTGGAAGCTCGCCTCACACTCATCCAAACATTTAAATGGGTAACCCTTCTGAGTCAATCTCATGATCGGGGCTGCTATAGATGAGAACCCCTCCACGAAACGACGGTAGTAACCTGCCAAACCCAAGACGCTCCTGCTTTCCGTGGCTGAAGTGGGTCTAGGACAGTTCTTGACTGCCTCTATCTTCTTAAAATCTACCTGAATACCATATGCTGATATGATGTGACCCAAGAAAGCTACTGAATCTAACCAGAATTCACACTTTGAAAATTTTGCATACAACTGATTATCCTTCAAAGTCTAGAGTGTTATACAGAGGTCTTTGCCACGCCCCCAAACCTGTGGAGGCGTGGCTGGCACCCGGTGCCACACTGGCCCGAGCGAACCCCTCTGCAAGCCCTTTTTTTTCTTTGTAACTATCATGGGCCAACATGGCCACAACTCTTAATGTACAATTGTAAGTGGAAAAATATTGTATCACGGAACCATTTTTTCTTAAAACATGAATGCATATGGACCGTCAAGGCCTCTGACATACTGTATAAAATGAAACTCTATCTACAAAGCCTCTACGATTATTTGACATCAAATGGGACATGGTACCGGCCTACCCATAAATCTATAGCAAAACTCTGACACGCTGACTTATAAAGTCGGCTACACTTCGGATGAGGTGGAGTCTTACCGATCCTTCATTGAATGCCAATCTCGTTTACTAAGAAGGATCATCAAACTGATTGTCTATACCTGCGGGCATGAAACGCAGCCTCCCCAGGCAAAAGGGACGTCAGTACGAATAATGTACCGAGTGTATAAGGCACATAAATAAGTACATAACAGACATGGAAGAAATATAGAGTAACTGACTCAACCTGTAAGTCTGGATAATTCTGTAAATCATGAAATATGTATAACGTTATGCATACGTGTACGAATGTCATGTCGTGCATAGGTACACATTTCATAACATAATCAGGCCTCTGAGGGCATCCCATCATAACATCTCGGCCACTGTGGGCAAATCATCAACGTATACCAGCTGATCAAGTGATGGTGCGTATATAACGCCGTAACCTTTTCCCATATACATATACACACATATATGTGTATATAACGCCGTCTGAGTCATGGGTCAATGTACATGTATAAATGCATGAAATGCATAAGAAATACGTTATTAAATTTTCTCGGAATGCCATAAAACTCAATATGCCTTTCGGATAACTTCATCAAATACGTATTTTTCTGAGACCCATGAACAAAAGATATAATAATAATTCACATGGGAAATCAAAATATAGACACCCCTAGTATTTTTATGAATAGAGTCATTTATGAGAGTTGCGTATTTTGCTCGTTTCATTTGTATTATTTGGATCATGCCAAAAAGAAAGAAGAGATAGCCTTAACATACCTAGAGTAGGGATTAATCCGTATGATATTCTTGAAAAAGGTTGCACCGTACTCCTTTAAGTAGCATTCAACCTCTAAGTACAATGTTAATTTGGATAAATCTTCATTCGTATCTTCACCCAAATGAAGCTTCTGATTCCCTTTTGAGCTAGTGACTGCCCAAACACAAAGAAACACAACAAACACAAACACAAAACTGACCTTATTCCCACGCCCATTGATTGTAAAATCAATCTTCTAATCCCATATTTTAGCCCTTTTCATCTCATCTGATATCTAGGCATACACCTTTTGATCTCAAAGCATATTCACTTTTGATTGTAATTTTTGATATGGGATATTTGCTCTTTGAGGGATTAGATTTCGACCAACCCCTCAAACTCATCTCTTTAATTTTTGATCTTTAGATATTAGGAAGTAAGACATAGCACTAGTTGTAGGAAATTTCTTATAGTGGGTGTGGCCCACTTATTAGATGAGTAAGCCACTTAATTCCCTAAATTTTCCACCTATGTAAGACTTCGTAGTCACTTTAAAAATCATGGTGGATGATGCCACGTTTTTGGGAGGGCTAAGTTATCTAAAATATTTAATTATCCAAATTTTAATTAATCTCCCACTAACCTATAATTTACCAATTACCCACATAATTAAGAACTATCTCAAATTATTAAAATACTACCCACTTTTAGCATACCTTATACACCTTACTATCATGGTCATGTGGTACCTTGTATGGTACTAGTTCATAAATACCGGGTATTATTGCTCGATCCGTATTTTATCCCAACATGCCAAACTTGGACGAAAATTCATTTTCATTAACTTTCTTCCCCTCTCACCTTCACGAATTTACTCATTTTCTTTAATTCGTGTACCCTTTATCCTTCATGGCACTTACTTATCGCTTGTTATAAATAGCATAACTACGTTAACCTCAAGATAATCTCATCCCTGAGTCTACGTCGATTAACTGAAGACGAAACTTTTAACGTACGAAAATGCGAGATGTAACAAGTAACATCTCATTTCTGATCTTATATCAATTCACTTGTGGCGTATTTCGACGTACGAAAACATGGGGCGTAACAGTGTTGTTCATGCTCCTCCTGGTTGCGGGAGTATATAAGAATATCATCAATGAACACAATTACGAAGGAATCCATATAAGGCTTGAAAATTCGATTCATCAAATCCATATAGGCTGCCGGGGCATTAGTCAAGCCAAAAGACATCACCAAAAATTCATAATGCCCATACCTTGTCCGAAAGGCTCTTTTAGGAACATTGGACGCCCTAATCTTCAACTGATGGTAGCCTGATCTCAGATCAATTTTTGAAAACACACTGGCACCCTGAAGCAGATCAAATAAATTATCAATTCTCGGCAATGGATACTTATTTTTGATAGTAACTTTATTCAACTGCCGGTAATCTATACACATTCTCATTGATCCATCCTTCTTCTTTACGAACAAAACCGGTGCACCCAGGGCGAGACACTAGGCCTGACGAAACCCTTATCAAGAAGGTCTTGCAGCTATTCTTTCAATTCTGGTGGGGCCATCCGGTATGGAGGAATAGAAATGGGCTAAGTGCCCGGAGCTACATCAATACAAAAATCGATATTCCTATCGGGTGGCATCCCTAGCAGGTCTGCAAGAAACACTTCGGGAAACTCCCGAAAAATAGGCATTGACTCTATTGAAGAAACCTCGGCATCAGAATCATAGATATGAGACAAATAATCCAAACATCCTTTCTCAACCATGTGACGAGCCTTGGCATAAGAAATCACTTTGCTGGGAGAATGACCAGGAGTCCCTTTCCATTCTAACTGAGGAAATCTCGGAAAGGCTAAAGTAACTGTCTTGGTGTGACATTCCAAGATGGCATAATAAGGTGACAACCAATCCATGCCCAAAATGACATCAAAATCGACCATGTCAAGAAGCAACAGGTCTACACTAGTTTCAAGACCCTCAATAATGACTACACACGAACAATATACACGATCTACAACAATAACATCCCCCACCAGCGTAGACACATAAACAGGGACACTCAAGAAATCGTGGGGCACAACCAAATACGAGGAAAAATAGGATGACACATAAGAATAAGTAGACCCCGGATCAAACAAAACTGAAGCATATTTATTACAAACTGAAATGGTACATGTGATAACTGCATCGGAGGAATCTGCCTCAGGTCTAGATGGAAATGCATATAATCAGGACTGGGCCCCACCACCCTGAACTGTGTCATCAGGAGGACCCCTGACAGGTGGTCCTCCACCTCTAACGGTCTAGCCGCCACCTCTAGCAGTCTGGCCTCCACCTCTAGCATGCTGACCTCCACCTCTAACATTCTGACCTTTACCTCTGACTACCTGACCCCTAGCCTTGGCTGGTTGGGCAGGTGGTGCTGCAGCTGGTGCCGGAACTATAGCATGAGAATTCTGGTACTGAGGTTGATTACCCAAAAATTTCGAATAAGATCTCCGAATGTGCCCATACTCACCACACTCATAACACCCATCTTGACATTGAGGCTGACCCTGACGAACAGGCTGACCACGATAATAACTCTAACTAGGAGGTACTATAGGGACTGACTGATTAGAATAAGGCAAGTAAGAGCCACGACCACCTGAGGCACCATGGGATGTCTGAAGTGCTGAATTAAATGGCCTCTACCCTGAGTACATCCGCCTCCAGATGAGACACCGCTGAATCTACCGGATTGGCAAGGTCTCTTGTCTGACCCCTGACCTCCCAGTCTAAGAACCATCTCAACTCTCCTCGCTACATTGGCCGCATCCTGAAATGAAATCTCAGTCTCTATCTCCTTAGCCATCTGCAATCTGATGGGTTGGGCAAGGCCCTCAATAAATCTCCTAACCCTCTCTATCTCTGTGGGCAATAAAAGAATAGCACGCCGAGCCAAATCCACAAAATGATTCTCATAATGGGTAACTGTCATGCCGCCCTACTGAAGACACTCAAACTGACGACGCTTCTCTTCTCTAGTAGTGATAGGCAAAAACTTCTCCAAAAAGAGGTAAGAAAACTGATTCCAAGTCAGAGCTGGTGACCCAGCTGGTCTAGTCAACAAATAATCCCTCCACCATTTCTTAGCGGAACCAGTCATCTGAAATACAGCAAAGTCAACCCCATTGGTCTCCAAAATACCTATATTACGAAGAACCTCGTGACAACTGTCCAAATATTCCTGAGGATCCTCTGAAGTAGCATCACTGAAGTGAACAGGGAAAATCTTGATGAACCTGTCCAATCTACACAAAGCATCGGAAGTCATAGCTGCCCCCTTAGTAATCGGGGATGCAACAACTGTCTGAACTACCCCAACTAGGTTGGCTGCTAGGGTCTGGATCTGAGGAGTAGTCTGATCAGGAGTGTGGTTAATAGGAGTCTGGACCCCTCCTCCAGCCGGAGATGCGGCTGCTGCAACACAGATTGCGCCAGTCTGAGCTACACTCTCCATAAGGCCCACTAATTAGACAAAAGCATCCTAAAGCATTGGGGTAGCAATAAACCCCTCTGGGACCTGAGCTGGTCTAGCTGGAACGGTCTGAGCTGAAGCCCCCCCCCATCAATCTCAATCTGGGGCTCCGCAGCTGGGGCTACAATATGAGCAACAGGCTGAGTCCTGCCCCTGCCTTGGCCTCTGACGTGGCCTCGGCCTCTGCCCCTAATGGAGTTGCTGCTGCTGGAAGACCAGATTGTTGGTCAGTGGAAAAAAAGCATGTGTTCTCGCCATCTTCGAGAGAGTAGAAGATTTCAATCAGTATTTGAGATAAATCGCACGACAGAGTAGAAATAAAAACTAAGTTTGTTCCTAACTTCATAGCCTCTAAGAGATAGGTACAGACATCTCCGTACCGATCCCTCAGACTCTATAAAGCTTGTTCGTGAATTATGAGACCTATGCAACCTAGTGCTATGATACCAACTTGTCACGACCAAAATTCCCAACCCACGGGTTCGTGATGGCGCCTAACACAATACTTGCTAGGCAAGCCAATGTTAGAAATTTAATTAACCATTTCCTCTTAAAATTTACCTATACATAACAGAACAATTTTAAAGATAAACTGAATCTAATATTTCCCAATAAGTAGCTCCATTAATAATAATAATAATAACCGAGTAAATAAGCCGAACCTCGAACTAAACATATATAACCATAAGTCTACCCAGCGTCTGGTGTCACAATTTACGAACCACTAAGAATACTACAAATAATGGCTAAAAGAATTATGTATCTATTTTGAATGAAATAAAACACCGTCTATAAAGTAAAGAGAAGACTCCAGGAATCTTCGGACGCCAATAGATCTACCTCGTGTCTCCGAACGATGATGTCATCTACTAAAATCTCCTAACACTATCCGGTACCTAGATCTGCACAAAAGAGTGCAGAGTGTAGTATCAGTACAACCTACCCCATGTACTGAGTAAGTGCCGAGCCTAACCTCGATGAAGTAGTGACGAGGCTGCCGTGGGGCATTAAAAATATAACCTATGAACAATATATAATAAACCAAGAAAGAAATAATAATAATAAACTAAATAACCAGTAACTTGCAA
The DNA here is from genome assembly GCA_005239525.1 of Nicotiana knightiana. Taxonomy (NCBI): domain Eukaryota; kingdom Viridiplantae; phylum Streptophyta; class Magnoliopsida; order Solanales; family Solanaceae; genus Nicotiana; species Nicotiana knightiana. The sequence continues at coordinate 90,976 of ML376255.1, read as the reverse complement.
CAGTATATAAAAAACAACTCGGATAATTCTTTTAAGATATCAGCTATAATCAACTCCTCAAATTTTCCAAGTTTCGATTTAAATCACAGTAAAAATCAGAGTATGAAAACCTTTTTAATAAAACCGGAGTTCTCCAAATCCTTATTTTTGAAATCAGTAAAATATAATGTTTTTCTCCCTTATCGCTCCTTGTTGCGGCGCGCCACCCGCTCCCATCTGTCCACCCTTATTGATCCTCCCTATATATATATATATATATATATATCACCCTTGTTTCTCCTGTTGCGGCATGCAACCCGATCCCACATATCCAGCCTTATCACTCCTTGTTGCGGCGCGCCACCCGCTCCCATCTGTCCACCCTTATTGATCCTCCCTATATATATATATCTATATATATATATATCACCCTTGTTTCTCCTGTTGCGGCATGCAACCCGATCCCACATATCCAGCCTTATCACTCCTTGTTGCGGCGCGCCACCCGCTCCCATCTGTCCACCCTTATTGATCCTCCCTATATATATATATCTATATATATATATATCACCCTTGTTTCTCCTGTTGCGGCATGCAACCCGATCCCACATATCCAGCCTTATCACTCCTTGTTGCGGCGCGCCACCCGCTCCCATCTGTCCACCCTTATTGATCCTCCCTATATATATATATCTATATATATATATATCACCCTTGTTTCTCCTGTTGCGGCATGCAACCCGATCCCACATATCCAGCCTTATCACTCCTTGTTGCGGCGTGCAACCCGCTCCCACCAGACATATCATATCAGTTTATTTATGAAAAATTTCACAATTCAGGCCAAACCTTTCACAATATTTTTGTATCAACAATTGTTAGCCGAAGCTGTAAAACTCATAAACCTCATCAATTATCATTTTCCAGTGAAACCAACCGAAAATTATATACATATCGTAACGCTGATATCCATCTCAATCCTTATATAACATAACAAAACCAAGAGAACATCCAAAACTTCCAAAATTCTCGAAACAATACTTAACAATAAATTAACGAATCCAAATAGACATATAAACATCAATGATCATGAAACAACTAAGCCCGGAAGCAAATCATTGGAAACAAGGAAGGGACCATGTTCAACAAATAATTTAGTGGTGCATAGATACTCGTCACCTCACATATACACCACACACATGTAAATTCATATAGCATTTAAGTTGGGGATTCCTATTCCCTCAAGTCAAGGTTAAACCAAGAAATTACCTCAAATTCGCAGGCCACTCACTGCTCAATTACCGCTTTTCCTTTCGAATTTTCTTCTAAAACGCTCGAATCTAATCATAATTAGTTTAATATCATTAATTTATGCTAAAGGAACTAAATTTATTGAAAAATCATTGTTTTCCTAAGTTTTCTAAAAAAAAGTTAACACTCGACCCCGGGCTGGCTTGGTCCAAACTCGAGATTCAGACCAAATTACGTTTACCCATTCACCCCTGAGCCCGAATATGCAATCAGTTTCTAAATCCGACCCCAATTCGAGGTCAAAATTCGATTTTTATAAAATTCTCTAATTCTACCCAAACCCTCGATTTCTACCATGGAAAATCTTAATTTTTTATTAGAAAGTGATGAAAAACATTGGATAATTGAAAGATAAGAGTTTAGAGTTATTTACCAACACTTTGGGGATGAATTTGTGTGAAGAAAATTGCCTCTAGGTATTTGTAGTTCGAAAATATGGAGAAAATAGGTTCTGCCCGTTTTAAAAATTGATTTTATATAGCTGGGCAGGCCTTCATCGCGTTCGCGATGGGCCTGCCGCGTTCGCATAGTGTTCTGGCCCAGTGGCCTTCGCGTTCGCGGCCCACCAGGCGCGTTCGCATAGAACAAATGGGTTCCCCTCCCCCGGGCCCGCTTAACTCACTGCGTTCGCGTGAGCCTGCCCTCGTTCGCGAAGGGTCTCCCCCCAGTGCTTCGCGTTCGCATCCAAGGTCACGCATTCTCATAGAACACAATAACCCCAGTGAAATTTTACTCTACGCGTTCACGAGTGAAGCATCACGAACGCAAAGATCAATTTACCTGCGCACCAGAAACAGTCATGACAGCATAATTTCTTAAGTGTAAAACATCCCGTAGCTTACCCAAAACTCACCCGAGCCCTCAGGGCTCCAAACTGAACAGGCAAGCAAGTCTGAAAATATCATACGGACTTGCTCGTGCGATTTTTCTCAAGAGCACTCAAATTTTCACTATTTCTCAACCGGACGTCCGAATCACGTCAAATCAACTTCGATTGTCACCAAATTTAACAGATAGAACTCAAATACTATAAAAAAATCTATACCAGGATCTGGAACCAAAATACGGGCATACGCCCAAGTCCCATATTTTACTGCGGACCTCCCGGGATCGTCAGAACACAGATCTGGATCCGTTTACTCAAAATGTTGAACAAAGTCAATTAAAACCAAATTTTTTAAATTCCAAAAATTTCTATTTCTCATATTTTTACATAATAGCTTTCCGGTTTTACGCCCGGATTATGCACGCAAATCGAGATAATTAAAATTAGTCTTTTAAGGCAAATGAGCTTGGAATAGAGTCTTAATTTGTAAAATGACCCTTTGGGTTATCACAACTATCCATCCAAAACTTTACGTTTTTCAGATGAAGTCAATATTCATTGCGTATTTTTCATTTGGCCATTCATTTATCTATCCACGTTCAAACATATTTGAGCTCAAGATCCTTGTCATATAATAGTGAGCGCTACATTATATCAAAAATGTCGTCGACGATCATTTTTACATCGGTTCCAACTATTGCTTAATAAAGAAATAACTTATCAAGATCTCTTTATCTCATTATTTTCAGGTACTTGAGCCTCTTCTATGAGGTCTTATGAAGTGTTATGTTATAGTGCTCTTCTGGAGCACTTGCCTTACTATTATGCCATCTTATCATTTGGTCCTACTCCTATTTTTTAAATAGTTTTATCTTTGAAACCGATTTGTCTATTATGCTTCATGCGTGCCATAGACTCTGTCCATCAAGTACTTTATTCCATTTGCAGCTAGTATGATATTTAGCTTTGAGCTAGCAAATGCGCCTAACAATATTTGCAAATAAATTATTTCTTGAACTTCAAGTTCATATTTTCTTGTACGAAGATCCAGATAATTCATTTCATGTATAACATTCCAGTTGCCCATTGATAGGTTATAAGTACCTTTATTTTGTGTTTGATGATCTAACAAACTTATTGTCGAGAACCAGATAAGGAACCTGATTAACTTTTGGTACACACTCTCAAGCACATGAAAACAACCTGACTCAAGCTGGAGAGAGTTGTTAGAACTTCAGAAGCTAAAGAATCAACACAGGGAACAGATGATATTGAGTTCCCCTAGTGACTGTACGAAGTCAACTCTCCACATCTAAAAAGTGACTGACTGCAATGCAGACGCAAACAGAGCACAGTGCAGCAGTCATTTTCATTGGGAAGAACCTTCACCATTACGTGATTACATCATTCAAGTGATGTCATTAATGTTATATTAACATTAATCTCATAACAAAACATCAGTTGAACACTAGAGAATTTACTCAAGCACTCCAAGTGATTGATTATCAAGAAAAATAATTCTCCAGTGCATTAAGAACAAAGTACACCGCTGTTACGGACCAGTTCCTACATCAAGTTTTTGTATGTCCTTAGTAGAGTTGTAACTTTAGTGTTTGCGTCGTGGCTAGAGTTAGTCATGTGTTGAAGTCTTTATAATAGGTGTATTATAAAGTTGCTTGTAATAGGAGTGTTACAAGTTAGTGAGGGATTAAGTAGTTAATTTCTAGGTTACATAGTTTATAATCTAAAAGTTGCTCATAGTGAAGTTGAAATCCTGCAAGTGTAGGTCGTGGTTTTAAATCCCATTGAGCCGAAAATTTTTCACGTAAAAGTTCTCAGTGTTATTTACATTCTATTGTGTATGTACAATCTGTGGAAACTAATAGAGAAATTGGTCTCTATATAGTTTGGTGGACCCTCAAATTCTATCACCAATTTTCTCCCCGTTATGTTAGGATCACCAACACATATCCTCAACTTTCTTTGGATACCCATTTCTAATTGTGCATTGTAATGGAACAATTAAATCATATAGTATATATATATATATATATCTTTATATGGATATTATTTGGTTCCTGAAGCTGAATCAATTGTGATAGGAAGAATTCATGATAATTTGTTATCTTGGTGCGTACAAACGCTGCTACATATTAAATAATATTGCATACCAATTTTTGGGTGTTTTATTCTCATAATTAATGATTTAGCTATAATCGAAGGTATACAATTTTTTCTAAACCAACCAACATCATCAAGATAAATCATTATAATTTTACTATATGCAACTATACTCTAATAATTTGAGCGAGCAACCTTGCAAAAGTCAAATTGCAAGATGATTATATACGTACACGTGACTATATCATAGATTATATATATATATATATATATATATATAACCTTTTATTCGTTTTAGAAATCAAGGAATTTAATCCCAACCTTAGCTGGTATATCATGAGAATAAACAACACAAGAGAATTCTCGAAAAACCTCCTAATTCTTCTATGTATGCCAATGTGAATTCTCAGTCAATTTTTCACATCATAATTGAACCGGAATGGCTAACCGGTCTAACTGATATTTATTTCAGTAAACCTCTAACTTACTGTGGCATGTGATTCCATATCATGCTTATATTTGTGTAGTAAAAATAGGAGGAAAGTCAGGAAACTCAATAAGTTTCTTTGAGACTTGCTATAATATAATTCTTTATTCATAATCAATTTCATTCCTCCAAAAAAGTAATAGACTTTCTCTTTCGGAGCTCTCAAATCATTTTGTACTATAAGATCTTTCTTCACATCATTCATATGATGAATATCTCTTTCACGGAGAAAATCATGTTATTATTGTCATGGTAAACATTACTATAGGCAAGACTCATTTCTTGCTTTACTTTTGCCTTTAATAATATTTGGTAAGGCCTGACAAAATATATTTTTTACCATATCATAAGTACGCGATCGATGACATATTCATGCAACCACACGATAATATTCATTCTCTTTATTTTGCTCAAACCTCCCTCAGAGGTGAGTTGTGGTATTTATCCAACCGTGCATGAGCATATTCTTATCTGGGGTTGCCTCATATTCACAGACCATATTGATACACATTGCCTTCACCTTTTGAAGGATTATTTTGAGATTTTGTTATTCTTCTTTTTATAATTAACATAATGATGACTATTATTATTTGGGTCTTTGCCACACTCGCGTTCATTTATCAAGCACTTGTCTTCATTTAGACTTATTATACACCGCTACCGGATTCACTTCAAGAATGAATCAAATCAAGTGGGACAAACTTCGTGATTGTTTCATGAAAAATACATTATTTTTTCTTAGTCATTATTATATCATTAATATGATGCATTAGAACTCGAACTCAATGTTTTACCCATATAAAAGTATGTTAGGCTATAATTAGTTGGGACTCGAACCCAACTTTTGTGTTATCATAGTGCACCAAAACTAATACTCCCGTCTCGTAAATGGTGCATTGGGACTTGAATCCATCGTTTTACCCTCACAAATGACATTATAGGCAAAATTATAATGGGACTCACCCTCGACCCTTTAAAAATATTACCACTTTTATTAACTTTGCCGAGTCCAAAATATATGCTAATGTAAGATATTCAATCTATTTGATATTTCATATTTGACCAATGAAAAGTCAACACATTAATGATTTGACATCATGTATAGTATTGGATAGAAAGTTGAAGACTTTCATGTTTATTTACTAATCAGACATATTCTTTGAATCTTGATTTGATATATCTGAATAACTAATTTTTTATCATACCTATTCTATATTATTATAGTGCAAATATTTTTTTAGATCTAATCTTGATATTATAAACTTTTAGCTTATTTTTAATAAATGGTTGATCAATATCTTATTTTTAATTTCATTTTATCTTAAAAAAGGAAAAAGATGCATGAAGTAAAATTACACAGTTTTTTTACTAAACTTCTTCTAAAAAATCTGATTTCCTTATCAATTATTCACCCCATGATCCCCACTCTCTCCTATCACTTTACACTAGCACACACACTCATGTCTCCTCACAGCACACCTCACTCCCCACGTCCACGGTATCCCCTCCATCAACAGATTCAACACACACAGTTTGAACTTATGGGATTTGACTACAAATATCACACACTTGAAGAATATAGAAAAGGGGGGAGACAAAATACAATGAATGGAAAAAGGGAAAAAACAATAGAGGAGGGAAATTAGGAAAAGGTTCAAGCGAAGGCAAAAATAAAAAGGGCCGTTTCCCATCTTCTTAAAAAAGAAAAAAGAAAAAAGAAAAAAGAAAAGAGTCAATCAACTCATCCATGAAAACCAATTGAAATACGTACGGTACCAAAAACGCAGCAGCAAGAGCTGCTTGAGGCCACCGCAAAACCGTCTCTCTCGCAACCTTCTGTCACCCAAAAAAACTAGCTCAGATCCCACACCAAAACACCCTTAAATCACAGCAAAATCAGCCCCGAAATTCACCTAAAACCTATGGGAGTATTTTCAAAATTTTAAAACAGTCATGTCTCTTTTTATTTTACAAGTGTCATATCTATTTCCAATAGATTTGTTGCATAAAGCCTTGAAGCCAAGTGTTGAAGGGCTTTGACAAGTGACTATGCAAATCTACCATGTGTCTTCATGCATGGAAGACTAGGTACACTTGTTAATATTGAAACCAAGTGGACTAATATATTTGGACAAGTGTTAAAAGAGTCTTCACACTTGTCATACATGCTAATATCTTTGGAAAAGTGTTAAAAGAGTCTTCACACTTGTCATACATGCAACCTCCCTAATTACCTGCAAAATAGAATAGTCATTAGCCATCATTTTTGTAATGACCCGACCAGTCGTTCTGCTTTCTAGAACCCCGTTCCCTTAAGTAAGACTCCCCATATGTGCTTTTATTATTTTATGACTTGCGGGAATGGTTAGTTTGAGATTTGGAAGGGTTCGAGTTGAAATCGGAACAATTGGTTCCTTAAGTTGGCATAAAAGGCTAAGTTTGACTTCGGTCAATATTTTGAGTAAACGACCTCAGACTCGCGATTTGACGGTTCCAATAGGTTCGTATGATGATTTTGGACTTGGGCATATGCTCGGTTCGGGTTTTGGATAACCCGGGAGCGTTTCGGCGCCTAATATCAAAAGTTGGTTCTTGAAGAATTTTGAAGTTCTTCAAATTTGGTTTGGAGCGGGTTTTGGTGTTATCGAGTTCCAAACAGAATTCCGAGATCGGGAATAGTTCCGTAATTTCATCTAAGACTTGCACGCAAAATTTGGTATCAATCCAAGTAGTCTAAGTATGTTTCAGCACATTTTGATTGAATGGAAGAACTTGAAGTTCATAAATTTGAATCAATTGGTTTTGAGGTGCGATTCTTAGTTTTAGTGCAGTTTTGGGCGTTCCGAGAGTTCGAGCGAGTCTGTTTTATGACTCCAGACTTGTGGGTATGTTCGGGCGGGGCACTAGTGGCCCCGAGTGTCGATCGAACGAGGCTCAGACCAAGTTGGGAGCTAAAGCAACAGCTGAAGCTCCCCATATCTGTCATAATCGCACATGCGGTTGGCCAGCCACAGGTGCAAGCTCGTAGGTGCGAGCCACGAAACGCATAAGCGAGGAACCAAGGGCTGCCCAGGAACTGCATATGCGGAAGGTTGGGCACACATGCGTGATCGCAAGTGCGAGAGCCGCGACCGCATGTGCGAAAAGGCTCGCAGAAGCAGCCCTTTGTATCTGCAGAAGTGGAGCCTGGCCAGGCACGGGAGAAGCACACTTGTGAGGCATTTGCCGCAGGTGCGAGTCCGAAGATGCGGCCAAGGCACCGCAGGTGCGAAAGTCGTTGGGCAGTGAGGGTTCATTTAATACGGACTTAGGCCATTTTTATTACATTTGCTTCCACTCTTGGGCGATTTGAGAGCTTTTAAGGAGGGGATTTGGACCTAACTTTGTGAGGTAAGTAATTTCTACTTAATGTGGGTTTAATACATAGATTATGGTAGATTTCAACATGAAAAATAGTAGAAATCATGGGTTTAGATGAAAAACCTAAGGTTTAATAAAAATGGGATTTTACCACGAAAATGGTTATGGAACTTAGTAAAAATAATATATTTATGTTCATAAGGTTATGAGTAACAAATTTATTCGAAAATTTCCGGAATCCGGGCATGTGGAACAGGGGGTAAATTTTAAGAATCTTGTATTTTGGGTGGGTAATCACTTTAATAGTGGGGATATGAACTTTTGAGCATAGATTGATTAATATATATAATGTTTGACTAGTTTCGAGTCGTTTGGCACCAAATTTGGAGGTTTGAGCACGTTCTTGAGTCGGGAAGTGGGCCTTGAGATGAGGTAAGTCTCATTTCTAACATTGTAAGAGGAAAATCTCCCCATAGGTGAATTAACTAATATATGTGTGGGGGCTACGTACGTACGAAGTGGAGAGAGCCCGTGCGTAACTACGATTCATACTAAGATCAGAGTAGTCTAGGACCCCTATTATGGTATACTTAAAGTAATTGTGCCTTTACTTGTCAATTAGATTGCTAAATCGTAAATAAATTGTAAAAGAATTCCAAAAGGATACGTCTTCACTCATTTGAGGTTATGAATAGGACACTTGACTGTTATTGAAAAACTTGTGTTTCTTTAAGTGTTTCCTATTGTGGAGCGGGCCGAGCGCCTCGGCAGGTTAAATAGATGAATCTATGGTTAACGTCGTTCAACCCTTGGCAGTGCACATTTTAAATACTATTATGTTGGTTCGAGCCGTACGACCTCGGCATTATTTGCGCATGTTAACTTTTGGGAATAATAAGTGTGAAAAGGATATCTATCATCTCTTGTCGTTGAGTTATGATTTGACTTATTATTATTAGACTTAGTAAGTGTCAAGTCAACCCCTCGTCACTACTTCNACTTACTGTATATATATATATATATATATATATATATATATATATATTATTTTATGTACTCACACTACACTTCTGCACTTAACTGTGCAGGATATGAGGTAGGTGCATCCGGATAAGCATCCGGCGCACATTTTTTATCTGGGTTCGAGATTCCACAGTGAGTTGTCCTTTCGAGCTGTTCATTAGCATACCAGAGTCTCTCTTTTATTTTGTTTCTGTCTATTCTTTTTCGGACAGTAGGATAGACATCCTTTGTATATTCTACTAAGTTGCCGGTATACTTGTGACACTAGATTTTGGCATGTATTAGTAGACTTGTAGTTTTTTTTCGGGTTTTGTTGTTATGGTTCTAAACATTTCTACTTGATTCACTTATTAATTTAAATCAGTCTCTCTTCAAATATTTTAAATTAAGGAAAATCCCTACATGGGAAATTTGTTAAAACGGGAATGTCATTAAGCTATTCGTTGTTGGCTTGTCTAGTAACGGTGTTGGACGCCATCACGACCTAATATGGAATTGAGTCGTGACAACATGGTTTTAGAGCACTAGGTTCACTTAGGTCTCACAAGTTATGGGCATGTCTAATAGGGTCTTGTGGATCGATGTGAACACGTCCGTACTTATCTTCGAGAGGCTATATGATGTTAGGAAACTACTCTTTATTCATCTCCTATCGTGCAGTTGATGGTATACTAAGTTTCTTCCTTCTATACTCTCACAGATGGTGAGAACGCACGCAGCTGGCGTTCCAGACCCTGGAGGATTTGCTCCCCCTATTGCTAGAGGCCGAGGTAGAGGCCGGGGGAGAGCACCGGCCCGAGGTAAGGGCGAGGACGTCCCAGAGTTGTCCCAGTTGCACCGCCAACGGATCTAGTGGAGGATCCTATAGTTTAGGAGCAGGGCGAGTTGCCCGCAGCAGAGCCAGCCCCGACCGACTTCTTGACACCACCGGGCTTCTAGGAGGTCATGGGTCGTATGCTACGGTTCATGGATTCCATGACCCGGTTTACTTCCAGCAGATCCGGCCACATCTCAGGCGGGATGGGGAGCACAGACCCCTATTGCTCAGGCTCCTGGGCGTGCATCTACAATGTATCATACCTCGGGCACTCTTCCCGTAGGAGAAGCCAAGCCAGTAGCTACAACTGTGAGCCTAGACTAGTTGCGGCCGTCGAGCCGTAGAAGCTTTTGGATAGGTGGAGTAGGCTTCACCCTCCAGTCTTTGGGGGTGAGCGACATGAGGATGCTCAGGACTTCATTGACAGGTGCAGGGACAGACTGCATAACATGTGCATATTGGAGTCTCACGAGGTGGATTTCACTACCTTTCAGTTGAAGGGCAGCGCACGTAAGTGGTGGTAGTCTTATCTTCTTGGTAGACCAGCAGATTCTCCTCCCATGACCTGGGACCAGTTCACACACCTATTCTTGGAAAGGTATCTTCCACCCTCTTAGAGGGAAGATATACGGTTTCAGTTTGAGCAACTTCAGTAGGGTAAGATGTCCGTGACCGATTATGAGACGAGATTCTTCGAGCTATCTCGCAATGCACTTATGATACTCCGTACTGAAGCGGAGCGAGCGCGAAGGTTTGTTGCAGGGTCGCACTCAGGTATTCAGGATAGTATGGCTCGGGAGGTTGAGATGGGGACTCCCTGTCAGTCAGTAGTGGAGATTGCTCGCACGATTGAGGGTTACCGCCAGAGGGGTAGAGAGCAGATGCAGTGGGACAAGAGGTCTCATTTTTCTGGAGAGTTCAAAGGTGCCCCAACTGGGAACAGAGGTCATTTTAGGAGGGACCAGCCTAGCAGGCCCCCATATTCAGAACCACCACCTCTTCGAGGTACTCCAGCGAGGTTCTATTTCATTGCTAAGCTGAGAGTTCTTATGGCCTGCCAGCTATCCAGGGTTCTTCTAGCGGGTATTCCTGTCATCAGGGTTCTTATAATGCTTACTTCAGTGCTATGCAGAGAGTACATATCGCCCACCAGCTATTCATGGTTTTTCGGTGGGTATTCAGGCCATCAGGGTCAGACTTCGGGGTAGTAGGTCACAGTGTCGAGAGGTTGTTTTGAGTGCGGGGATCTTAGCCACGTGCGGAGGTATTGCCCCAGGCTTTGGGGCAAGGAAGTGCAGCAGGGTCAGCAGAACATGATTTCAGCTCCAGCAGCCGCATCAGCTGTTCGGCCACCCAGAGGTGGAGGGCAAGAGGGTAGAGGCCGTCCCAAAGGTGGAGGTCAAGTAGGCGGAGGCCAGCCAGGTGGCGCTCCAGCCAGATTTTATGCTTTTCCGGCCATACCAGATGCAATGGCCTCATATGCCATAATCACAAGGATTATCTCTGTCTGCGGTAGGGATGCTTCGGTATCCAGGATCTACCTATTCATATGTGTCATCCCTATTTTCTCATTTTCTGGATATTCCTCGTGAGTCTTTGGGTATTCCTGTTTATGTGTCCACTCTTATGGGCGATTCCGTTGTTGTGGATCCGATCTATCGGTCCTATGTGGTTACATTCTGTGGATATGAGACTAGAGCAGACCTTCTGTTTCTTGATATGACCTATTTTGAGGTCATCCTGGGCATGGACTGGCTATCTCCATATCACGCCATCCTTGATCGCCACGCCAAGACTGTTACCTTAGCGATGCCAGATTTGCCGAGGTTGGAGTGGAAGGGTTCATCTGTCAGTACATCTAGTCGGGTTATATCTTTTATGAAGGCTCGACACATGGTCGAGAATGGTTGCTTAGATTATCTAGCCTATGTTTGGGATACTACCGCAGAGACTCTGACAATTAATTCAGTACCAGTAGTTTGGGAGTTTGCCGATGTGTTTCCTTGTGACCTTCCAGGCATGCCGCCAGATCGTGATATTGATTTCTGTATTGACGTGGCTCCAGGCACTCATCATATATCTATCCCACCATACTGTATGGCTCCAAAATAATTGAAGGAGTTAAAGGAACAACTTGAGGAGTTGCTAGCAAAGGGGTTTGTCAGGTCGAGTGTGTCACCTTGGGGTGCACCAGTATTATTTGTGAAGAAGAAGGATGGGACTATACGGATGTTCATTTATTACCGCCAGTTGAACAAAGTCACCATTAAGAACAAGCACTTGTTGTCGCATATTGATGATTTGTTTGACCAGTTGTAGGGTGCTAGGGTGTTTTCTAAGATTGACTTGAGATTGGGGTACCATCAGTTGAATATTCGGGACTCAAATGTTCCGAAGACTGTCTTCCGTACAAGATATGGCCATTATGAGTTTCTAGTGATGTCCTTTGGCTTGACTAATGCCCCAGCGATGTTTATAGATTTGATGGATGTTGGTCCCAAACGCACACGCAAGTATACGTGGTCGTACAAGTAATATAATGATAAATCGAATGTCGAACCCACATAGACTTGTGTAGACTACTCACAATTCACTATAATTGTTATTTAATCAAGCCAAAATAAAAATCCAATAATGTGACTATGCTATACTACGATTCTAAGAAATAACTAATTATCAAGTAACGAGAGTATTGTTGTGTATTCAGTAGAGACAAATATTCCAGGGTTGTGATCAATTCAGCACTCGTATTGCATTCTAATTAACTCTCCCTTTCATATAATTCACTCATGTTTTCTAATTAATCGATAAATGCTCTCATAGACTTCTCCCGAAGCACTACTCGCTTATTCTCAATAGATTAANCCAAGCATAACATAGATAGTATATAGAACCTAACTGCTGGCTAGACAATTAAGCAATTAAACACAGAATTGAAGAAACAACCATATATTGAGTGAACTATAATCAAGGTTAAACTAATTTCAAAGAACAATATCCATGGCTAAACCACAACCCCAGAACAATGGGTGTTTAGCCACTCATGCTAAAATCAAACAATTTCATAAGTGTTGAATTAATTGTAAATACTAGAAAAAGATGAAGAAAACTGAGAATTCTCCGCTTCCTAAAGATCCCGTGTGTATATCTCCTCCAAAGTGGCATCCCACCCTTCAAATATAAGCTTAGACTTGCTTTTATATGTGTTGGGTAGGTTTAGGGCCGAAATAACTATGTCCGGGCAAAATAGGACAAAATTCTCATCACCGGCGCCCTGGCTAGCGCCGGGCGCCCACCAGGGCGCTGCCCCATATTTAGGTACTGCCCACAGCGCCACAGGTGGGGCTGGGCGCTACCTGTGGCACCCAAAATCGCCGATTTCCCGGTTTTGTCCGTTTTGGCTATATTTCGCGCAATTTCGCCCCCAATTGATCACGAATCATTCCTAAACATAAAAAACTTCACATTAATATAAATCACCATATTTTACATCTAAAACTTACGAAACAAAANTTTTCCTTTTGCTGCCCTCTTCTTCTTGCTCTCCTTCAGAGTCTTTTCTAATTTCTCTTCTTCATCTCTCACAGTGCTACGAGTAGCTCTTACTTTTGGAGCAGGAACATCAGCAACTTCAGAAATTTTTCTTTTCTTTGAAGGAACTGGGTGAGTTGCCTTCTTGGGTTTCTGACTTCTTCTTCTCTTGGGGTTATAAGACTCCCCCAGTTTCTTCAACCTTTCAGCCAATGTTTCTTCCTCCGATGAACTAGGTTCATCTGTTACTTTCTTCATACTTGCAAGACCTGCGGCAGCTTCCTCAACTATGCTTCCCCCTAAATCAGTGACGTTTTCTCCAACAGTTTCAGGAATGGGACCACAGATAACCAGC